>CAJDSM010014836.1:4920-15261 GCA_903981925.1 Ostrea lurida
CTGGTCAATATGTCCTATATTTCTTTGGCCAGTATGTGATGAATAACTTGCGAGATAATGAGCTGTTCGATAAAACTGTAATGAGCTACCCAACATCATTTATGACAAAAGGCTGTCAGTATACAGTGCATGTATAATATGGATCACAGCAAGGAAAAGTACCAGTAGCTAATTTCAATCTTCCTGTTTAACACTGTGAATGTACAGATCTTCTGTTCAGAATGATAGGTAAACCATCAAATGATAGTCTGCAGTTTCCATCCCTTGTAATCTCACCCAAGAGGCTCAACACTTTCAGATGGCCCTGTTGGATTTGCTGTCCCTGCCAGAAAAGGTGGGCTGATAGCGGGCGTGGGTCGCTCTCTGGTACATGTGGACTGGGATACAAAGAAGGTCACCAAACTTCACGAAGTGGAACAGGGCCTACAGACACGCTTCAATGACGGAAAATGTGATCCTAAAGGAAGAGTCTGGGCAGGTTGGTATCCGTATGATTTAATTGGGTTTTTGTATGTAAAAGTCTAAATAAACCTACAGTTGTATAGATTTCTTCCAGGTACAATGGGTCCCGAGGAACCTGATATTGAGAATATGCCAAAAATAGGTAGTCTTTATTGTTTGGATCTGGATGGGAGTTTGCACACATGCGTGAGAAACGTTGGTATTTCCAACGGCCTTGCTTGGAGTGACGATGAGAAGACTATGTACTATGTTGATTCAACACCCCGACAGATATACCGGTACAACTATGATACTGCCACTGGACGAATTTGTATGATCATTCTTATTTTTTCTCAAAAGTATATAATGTGATGAATTATTATATTATGGTGTTTACACAGAAAATTTGCTTCCATCTCATTTTCACCTACTAGTATTTTGCGACAATGCTTAATACAATGTAGGTGAAATAAATTTACTCATAAAACTCTTCGGAAAAAAACCCAATTATATGCAATTTTAAAGTGGAATGAAATCATATTTCAATGTGCCCTGACATAGAGTGAAAGTTTGTATGGACAGTTTGTTTTAAATTATTCAAATACAGCTTTTGTGATAGGCCCTCCTGATGTAGGAAATATGATTGCTCCTTGCATTTAGTAAAGCAATACATCAACATCTTGATTCTGGGTTTTGTTTTTTCAGCGAATAAAAAAATAATCGTAGATAACATGGGAAACTCACTCGTACAGAAAGGTGTCCCTGATGGCATGACGATCGATACAGAGGGCAAAATCTGGGTGGCATGCTACTTTGCTGGTAAAGTTGTACGATATGATCCTGAAACAGGTACTCATTCAAAGGAATTCTAGAATATACGAGGACTGATATGTTGTGAGCCTCAAATTAAAGGATTTGAATTTTGTCGGACATATTGTAATATTTTTAATATAATCATTTGTATTATGTATACAGTTTTGCCAGCGGTGTTTAAGGGCCCCAATACCACTTTTATAGAATTCCTTTTCTGTTAAGAAAATAATCCACTGTACGTATTATGTCATAATCGGGGGTCATCCTAAAGGTTCTATTGCTTAAATTCCGCCACCCACTTTTATCTGTAGCATATGAAAGGGACATCTTTCCCTAGTGTTGCTACCATATCATTATGGATATCCTTGGGTGTTTTACCTGAATAGCAGGACTTAAAAAGAACATCCTTCCGTACCTCCTTCAATGCAAGGCTCACAACAAATCAATCGGCCTTCGTAGGTGAAGATAATGATTATAATGATTGGTTTTTATATAGCGCTTTATCTACCTACATGTAGGTACCCAGAGCGCTTTACAATACATTATAGATAATGAACAGTAATCAATTTCATAATTCCTATAAGGAATACAAATTAAGACCCGGGAAAACACGAACCCATTTATATTTTAGAGATGATTAGGTGCCCAGGAGGAGTAAGTATCCCCTGTTGACCGGTCACACTAGTCGTGAGCCCTACATCTTGATCAGGTACACGGAGCAATCCGTAGACAAAATCAGTGTATATAGAATGACCAAACAGTTGGTATGAAACACATCAGATTGACCAATTACGGGCTGTATCAATTGGCAAACTTTTTTTTTTTTTTTTTATAATTTTTTATTTTATTTTTTTTTTTTTTTTGTTCACATATATCAGATATATAGTAGTTCTCTATTATGACAATATATACAAAAAGAAAAGAAAAAAAACCATCAGAATATATGGGAGATTTTGAATATAAGAAAGACAGAGTAAGAGTATAAGAAAGACAGAGTAGGAGAGCTAGTTTAAGAAAATAATTGATTCCACCTGTTCCACTGGGTATCAAATTTTTCTTTTTTACCATTTTTATAAGAAATAAATTTTTGTGTTTCATAGAATTATTCATTTGTGATATTGCTGCATGTAAACTCAAGGACTTCTCAGAACATCTTGCTGATACACATAGTATTTAAGCCATAAAACAATAATGTTTTGAACAATACTATTGTTTTCAATAAAACCAAGAATAAAGATTTTTTGGTAATAGCTATTTGCAAACCAGTCTTATCTTGTAGAAAAAGCTCAAAATCACTCAAAAAAGTTGTAAAAAATTGCACTCCTATAAAATTGTTCAATAGATTCCTCTTCTGAGTGACAAAGTCTGCAGTACTTTGAATTACTTTTTTTAATTTTAAATAGAAAAGAATTTGTTGTTAGGATGCGATTGATAATTCTGTATTGAAACCACTGAATTTTACTGTCCTTTGTCACTCTGAGGTATTTTGTGGATTATTTGCCATTCTTTAGTATTGATGTCCAAAAGCTCACTCCATTTTGTTTTGCCAGATGTAACAGAAGTATTTGGTTTTAGAATATCATAAAAAGGTTTTGACTTTTTGCATTTTAACACAACAAATATGTTTGACTAGTCGTGCATTTAATACAACAAATATGTTTGACATAACCAATGGGTTTGTGAGCTTGATGATGGTTTTGTCACATCCATGCTTTTTCATCCATGCTCTAATAGCATAAATTATGCTATTATATTCTAAAAAAATTTATCCTTATATCTGGATAGGTATTACAAAATGATTCATAAAAAAGAAGTGAACCATCTTCATTGATTATATCATTAATTCGCCTGATGCCTCTGTCAAACATTTGTTTGTTAAAAAAATGGTTTGTTACCAATATGAATATTGGGGTTATAGAATAAGGGTGCATCTGCAGGAACATCAGGCTTATTACTGATATTTTGTAAAACCATTATGATTTGAATACATTTATCCAAAATCTATTTTTTAATTGTTTTCAATAATATTGTAAGTATTCAATTCCACAGTTTATTAACTTGTTTAAATCTAACTTTGGAATAAAGTGTTCTATATCCTTATTTGAAAACATAAGATATCATCCAAAACATTTTCAAAGAATCTATAAAAGCTACCAGATTTACCATTTTCAAGCCACCATCCTCAAGTTTTTTAACAATGACATCTTTCTTAACCCTATGTGTTTTATATTCCATACAAAGAGGAATAATATTTTCTTAATTCTTGAGGTAGTGATCTGAAGGATTTGGGATTGACATAAAATATGGTTTAGTAAAGGTAAGAGTAATTGTTGAATGTTTTAATAACAGTAATTTTTCCAATGGAAGTTAAAAGTCTTCTCTCCCATTGTTTAAATATAGATTTAATATTTGTTAATTTTGGTTCATAATTTAATTGTAGCATTTTATCCAATTCCACATCAAAATGAATTCCCAACAGAGTAAATCTGGTAGTACCCCACCTAAGCCTGTAATTTGGAAGCATAGTTTTATTACTATATTTCTTGGAACCTAGCCATATGACATGAGTTTTTTTTCAATATTAATATGAAGCCCAGACATTTCTGAACAATTGGCAAACTTGGTGGTCATAACGGCCACAGAATTAGGGAAATGCTTACTTCGAGTGAAACTGTAAAATCTCTGTAACATCAACTTGTTTGTCAGTAGCCTGCCTCGATTTAAATAAATTTGCCCAACTCTTGTTTTTGTATTCTGTTTGGGACTTGCGAGATTGATCACCGTTAGTTATCTTTGCCTTTACATACTGATCATACGCAGAACAAGCTCTAGCATATCGAATTAGTTGAGAGACACAAAGTGATATTAAAATATTGCTTCATAACTTTGGGAAGTTGACAATTGAGAAGCTGAATAAAATCATCCTGGTTATCATAAAGTTGAGTTGTTAGTTTGCCGTTAGCATCTTTGCTCATTGAAATATCTTTTAAGTATGAAGCAGATTTGGAAAACACTGTGGTGTCTCTTATTCAAAGTTCACTGGGATATATCGATTCAACATACGGAAAAAAAGATTACTATTGATAGATAAAACATAGTCGATATATCTAAATGTTGAGCTAAAGACATACAGCTAGAGATTTTTTCTAATGTAGGAGCCTTTAAATAAAGTCTGCCTCATAAAAATGGGTCAAATGACAAAGGAGCACGATTCATGTCCATGGGATTCCAGCAGACTGTTGGAAGACCTGATCACCAAAGACTACAATGACATTGTCAACAAAATATCATTGTTCACCATAACTGATTGTTTCTCCTTTCAGGTAAAGAGCTGCAAACAGTACAAATCCCATTTTCAAAACGAATAACATCATGTTGTTTTGGTGGGAAAAATTTGGATGAACTCTATGTCACATGTTCAGCTTATGACGTTCCTGAAGATGAGCTACAGAAATACCCATGGTCTGGATCTATTTGTCGGGTCTCAGGACTTGGGGTTAAAGGTTATAAGGCAAACATTTATGAAGGGAAAATTATCATTTAAAAATATGATTACTACTTGATGTTGTGGATTTTTGCTGCATTGCAATGAATGCAACACTTTGCATTTTTTTACTCATTTTTATGGCTCAAAAGAGCTTCTCTGATCACATTTTGTCCTGCATCAGTCTGTCTATCTGTAAACTTTTAACTCTTGACTTCTTCACAAGAACCATGCACATGACTAATTTCAATTATTAAAAAAATTGTGGAATTATTCAAAGATCTTCTGAAGAACCACTAGGCTAATTTCAAACTAACTTGGCATAACTCATCTTTTGGTAAAGGGGGTTCAAGTATTTCAAATGAAAGCCCATGTTCTCTCTAAAGGGGAGTTAATCAAATTCAAAAATAGAGTAATTAGGTCACCTCAAGAGCCCCTGGACCAGATAAACTGAAACTTACATGAAAGCTTTCTGACTTAGTGTAGATTCAAGTTCGTTCAAATTGTGGTCCCCAGGGGCAGAGTGAAGCCACAATACGGGACCAAACTTTTGGAATGTATAGGGAAACATCTAGAAAAATCTTACCAAGAACTCTGAACGGCAGGACCATGATTAGTCATATTGATAAGCAATCAGCTTCAGGTAGTGTAAACTTAAGATTGTTCAATTCTGGAGCCCAAAGAGGTTAGTCCATAACAGATATGGATATACTAGCTAGTATACATGTACAATAAATTAAAACAAATTCTTTTTTAGGATTAGCAAGACCACACTAAATTGTACCAAAATGTGAATGTGTCCCTAAACTGTGTTGATTCAATTTATTTTATGAGGCTCCCTGACTAAAGGCAAGAGGGTTGGGGATATATTGTTTTTGTCTTGTCCATCTGAAACTTGAATCTTGCTCCAAACTTTGATTGATAAGAGATTGTGTTTTCATTTTATATTTGTATTCCCTGTGACAAGACCTATCCTTTTGTATCAAAAGTTGTGACCTTGATCTTTGAGCTTGACCTAATTTTAAGAAAACTTACGCTAGGCAATATCTCCTGAACTATTTCAGATATAGGGTTTTCATATTTAGTATATGTAAAGGCAAAGATAACGAGACATGATTCAGATCTCGTTAAAATCCCAAATAGAATACAAAAACAAGAGTTGGGCAATCACGGACCCCTGACACACAGAGGTGGGATCGGGTGCCTAGGAGGAGTAAGCGTCCCTGTTGACCGGTCACACCCGCCGTAGCCATAGTCTTGATCAGGTAAACGGAACAATCCGTAGTCAAATCAGTGTGTGAAAAACGGCTTACAATGGTTATGAAACACATCAGACAGCATTTGACTCATTGATAGGTCATATTGGTAAATAAATTGTTTATAACGACCATAGAATTACGAAATGCTGCCTTTAAACGTGACTGTTGAAACCCTGCAACACAACTTGTCTGTAAGTAGCTTGCCTCGATTCAAAAATTATATGCAGAACAAGCTCTTGCGTATCGAATAAGTTGAGAGACATACACACCATATGGCAGGTGATGATGGAATATTGCTACATAAAAATGGGAAGTTGACGATGAAGAGAAGCATATATTGTACTGTGTTCCCTTGATATATTGCCGACTGTTGTGGAAGATTGGGCAATGAAGTGGGGGTGGCAAAATAGCAAATTCACCATTACTGACAATTTAATTAGCAGTCAAAAGAAATTCAGTTCTGTGGTTTATTTTGTCTTTTTGTATAAACATTTAGAGTAATTTTGAGTTTTATTATACGCAATTATTTGTAATTAATCTTGCCTGCAAAATACCTTGTCCAACTTGTCACACTTCACCTCACAGGTGAACACGATTACAAGGGCGCATTTCATTTGTGCCAAAGTTATTATTTTTTTTATTTGCGCCATTTTAATTTCACAGGTAACCGTTATAATGCATTAACTAAGGTAATTCAGTAATAAAACTTGTATCGCTTGTATGGATGATGTAGTAAAATAAGTAAGTAAGTTTATACTCACATAAAACTTGTATCGCTTGTATGGATGATCCACCAGTGTTCTGGACTTCTGCACCAGTGGACAAGAAAATCAGTAAAACTGATGAATATGCTCCCCAAATTGCATCTAGCCAAAGAAATACTTATTTGACGAATGGCTTACACAATGAACCATGACTGTTGAGATAAAGGGTTATTAATATAACTTAAATGTTGCGTGATACCAACCTTTAAAAGATGACCGTGTGTGACATTAGCCTGTTAGTCATTTGCCTCTTCCTTGTTTGTGCGACATATGATCAATACCTGTTCAGAAACTGTTACATAAGGAACTTTTTCCTCATACAAGGTATATCTTCTCGATGACCTTGGCTTTGAGAGATATCAGAACGAAAGTTCAATAACTGTTGAAATGAAGTTTATTTTCATATAAGCCGTTTTTCACACACTGATTTGACTACGAATTGCTCCGTTTACCTGATCAAGACTATGGGCTCACAGCGGGTGTGGCCGGTCAACAGGGGATGCTTATTCCTCTTAGGCACCTGATCCCACCTCTGGTGTGTCCAGGGGTCCGTGTTTGCCCAACTCTTGTTTTTGTATTCTATTTGGGACTTACGAGATTGATCACTGTTTGTTATCTTTGCCTTTACATACAAGATATATATTTTAAGAGACCTTGAGCTTCACAAAATGGCCTTAAGTCACCTCTGACGAAAAGTAATTTGATTGTTAATTATTTATGTGATATATGATCAATACTTGTTCAAAAACTGTTGAAATAAGGAACTTTTTCATTGTATATGATGCATGTTTTCAGTGACCTTGGCCTTTCAAAAATGAGCTTGAGTAGCTTTTTACCTGAAACCCATTTGTCTGTTACTTATTTGTGGGATACATCTTCAATACTTATTCAAAACTGTTAAAATAAGACACTTTTCCCATATATATGGTATGAGTGACCTTGACCTTTGAAAATGACCTTGATCCAAAGGACTATTTGTGATCAATTATGATGAATTTATGATGAAAGGGTTAGGAGGTGGGAACTTACTAGTATATGTTAAAAAAACTGTTGAAATAAGGAATATTTATAAGTTCTGAGTGACCTTGACCTTTCCAAAATGACCTTGAAAGCCTTGGATCACAAGCCCTTGTATTAAGGAACATTTGTGGTAAATTGCATCAATTTATGATGAAAGGTTTAGGAGATATTAGCTCGGACGGACACGACGGCGACTATATGCTCCCCCGAAATTTTTCGGGGAGCATAAAAATTGTAGTTCTAAGGACAAAAAATGGTCCCGAGTCATTTCATGCTCATTTCAATGAGCAATTTGCTCGGATCATCTAAATATTTATATATACTTCCAAGGGTGTTATCAAAAAGATCCAGACTACCACCTATATTAAAATGAGGGCCCTTGACATGCCAGCAGCTGTACGTAAGCATGAAAAGGAACGATTTGACTTTGTTGCAAAAAATTACAGGTTGTATGTCAGTGGCGACATCGACAGAAGCAGATATGTCCGGACTGTTGTTTCTAAGTACTCTGCCAGAACTGACTTGTAGACAAATTTTTCTATACTTTGCCATTTTAGATGTAGAAAATAACTGAAACTGTAAAGATTGTGTTATTCTTTTATTAAAATTAACTTTATCCTGCTCAAAATCCTATACTTCCACCTCCCCGTGGTGAGCAGCGGGCACGTTATATTACCCGGCGAACGGAAGAGGTTACAAGTAAGTACAACAAATCTGTAGTATTTACCTGTATTTAAAATTGACGCAAATGAAAAGTTACTTTGTATTACCTGTATTATTTTTGTAGCGCAAATGAAAGGTTGCTTTGGCGCAAATGAAAGAATTTTTTTGACGCAAATGAAATGGTAATTGGCGCAAATGAAAATCGCCGGATTACAATGGCCTTATGGGTGATAAGTAATTGGCATTATTATTGAGGATTAACTCTGTAAAATTTTACAATTTGTGTAGAATAATTGATGGTATATCTCGGTGGCATATATACCAATATGTGGGGTTGGCATTATTACGGGGGTGTACAAGCATGGAGGGGATTTATTGAAAAAACACTGAAGATTTCTTATGACCGTAAATTTCTTTTATGCCATAATGTTTGACCACGTGTCCTTGGCCTTGGAGTTTAAACTTTAATCAAATCAGTCTTGAATGACGTGTGATCGACACATCTTTCACTCACGTGGCTAGACTTATATTTTGGTACCAACATTTTTAACTGTCACCTTGA
Organism: Ostrea lurida; assembly: GCA_903981925.1. NCBI lineage: Eukaryota > Metazoa > Mollusca > Bivalvia > Ostreida > Ostreidae > Ostrea > Ostrea lurida. The sequence continues at coordinate 13,927 of CAJDSM010014836.1, forward strand.
CCTTGGCTTTTGACCTATTTTTAAGAAGAAAATATCCTCTGAACTCTTTGAGGTAGGGCTTTCATATTTTGTATATAGATTCCTTATGGCAAGACCTTGCATTTCACACAATGATTTTTCACCTTGTGACATTGTATCATGGATTTGTTGAGGCCCTATGGGGCTAGGTTGGGACTATTCTCTTGAGAGAAGTGGACAGGCATAACCAACATCCATATAGGCTATGCCTGTCCAATTCTCTCAATAGAATAGGTTGGGACCACAATATTGGGTTAAAATTTTCCATGGGAAAGGTTGCAAAACGTCACAATAGTTAAACAGCAGGGCCAAGGTGACTCGTGTTAACCTCTTCTATGCAGGCCTTGGGTATGTGGGCGTCTTACAAAAGGCATCGCACATTCTGTCCATTCCTAATTATGTGTGTATTATCTATACATGAATAAAATACTGTTCGAATCAAATTAAGTCCTAAAAAAGCACCTAAAATTCCATCTTGTCTTTGACTGCATATGTGCTCATAAAAGTTCACAAATACTGTAAATATTCACAGAGCACAAACGTACAGTTTATTGCTGATTTTTTTTAAAAAATTGACACAAAATTTACCCCTTAAATCACAATATTTACATTTTCAATGTTTTTTGCCGTAGATATCTGATAATGACAGATACAGTGCAGCCGCTGTAAACAATGCACGTATATATCCTAATAAATATCAAGAGCTAGAAATTCTAACAAAATATATGAAATAAAATTCATTTTGGAAAATAAATATATATATTATAGGGTATCATCTTCGCAAGCCAAGTGCCGATTCGCTTACTCTAATCTCCCCCTTGGCCAGATTTTAAGTCGCGACCTGAATTGACCTATCTAACGGACAATGCGAGTTATCGCTCTTGACGGAAACAAAAGCTAGGCAATCAGATTCTAGTCTGTGTGTATGTTTACAAAATGGAGTTGACGGATGACAAGAGAAAAGACATTGAAGAAAAATTTGGTATACAGTTTTTAAGACAAATCGAGTAGATGGCATCAAAGCGGTTTGTGAAACTCAAACCGAACAGGTATGAATGGCGCGATTTGATTGGATGCCTTGGGAAGTCAAAGCGCGATATTGAAACTCGCCTAAATCTGCCAAGGGGGAGATTAGAGTAAGCGAATCGGACACTTGGCTTGCGAAGATGATAGGGTACATGAACTGCAACAATTCACTAAGGTTTGAACCTCTGAGTCCCTGGAGCAAAGAATTTTACAATTTAAGTAGATGGCTTCAGGGATACCATAATCATGCATTCAGTTTTCAAAGTATTATTATTATTATTATTTTATTCA
>CAJDSM010014842.1:10005-30230 GCA_903981925.1 Ostrea lurida
CGATATCTTCAGTAATGAATAATTTCCATCTACATCACCCTTTTCAGAGAGGACCTTAAAGTCAAAATTGTTATTTACAAGAACTGCTACCCCTCTTGAATTTGAAGAAAAGGAACTAAAGTAACATTGAAACCCCCAAAGATTTCTAACATCATTTTCATTCTCACATGTAAAGTGTCGTGTCTGCAAACAATAAACATTATAATTCAAAGATCTCAAGTAATTAAAAACATCTCTACGTTTAGCAATATCACCAAGACCTTGACAATTTACGGATAATATTTTAACCATGTGTATATAGAAACAAATTCAATATACATACCCACTGGACAAGGTCTCCGGAACCATGAGAGAGAGAGAGAGAGAGAGAGAGAGAGAGAGAGAGAGAGAGAGAGAGAGAGAGAGAGAGAGAGAGAGAGAGAGAGAGAGAGAGAGAGAGAGAGAGAGAGAGAGAGGAAGATTTATATAATACAATTACAAAAGCAATATAAAACATACAAAAGCAATATAAAACATACAAAAACAGTTCAAATAAAGTATTGGCATATCGTCATTTCTAAACCAAAGCAAAGTCTGGGTGATGACCAGGAAGAAATGACGAGTGCTTTTCAGAAAAGTCAAAGCCCTTAAAAGTCAAGTACAGTCCATCATGTTTCATGATATCAGAATAAGACTCATATCCTGTATCTGCTTGTGCCAGAAGAATATTCAATTTCACCAAAGAACTGTGTCTACTTCGCGACACACAATAAGGACAAGAATATTTTAATAAACTGATGAAACATGAATTTTCTACAGAGTTTAGAACCACATAAATAAGATCCTTTGACTGCAACCAATTTGGTGTAAAGGATGAAGTAAAATAACTACATGTTAACGGCTCCAGTTAAAAGTAAATTTTCTTGTTTTGTGATAGAATTTATCTCATCAAAATTTTTACTTTTATGATTCAAATATTACACGGCGCATACAGTTGCCTCAAATGATATATAACGCCGAGTTTAGCTTGGGGTTTCCTAACTGGCTGAAATTCTCATAGGTAATACCCCCTTTATTTTACAGATCTGGACACACAGAAGCACAGACAAATGATCATCGATCTGCGACGACATTTCACATTTGGCCATCTGATGTAATGATATCCCTCAAAATCTGTCTTTCTCGGGTCCGTCGAAAAGGATTTACGTTGTTCTGTATGTTTTTAAATATGGCGTCCAGTACAGAAGCATAGTCTCGTCTCTGAGGGAAAAAAGGGGGGGGGGTGAATTTGTGTGTGAAAATTTCAAAAATAATGGCATAGCATTATAACGAAGTGTGGTTTTATGCCATGTAAGGAGTTAAAACATTTAAGACCTTGCTAAACAAAGTTTGAGTACAATCTACGCTGTGACATTGTCTGTGTATGTGAAAACTACTCATGTCAAGTGCGGGTCGAAAAAGCAACACTAATAGTAAAAATACCAAACGAAAACACAACAGTCCAACAGAAATAGAGACCAAAATTACTCGTAGGAGGTTTTTATCGTCATCGCTTCCAGAGCTGAGTACAGTAAATGACTTTGGTGGTCAATCAACTAAAGAAAATGGAAGGTAACTCTGATATTTCTGATCATACAGGTACAAGTAACAACCCTCCCCCGATAGTGCCATCTAATCCAGCGACAACATAAACACCTATATAGGCTATAATTCACTATGAGGGTCAGACTTATAGTCTGCCTGAACTTATCATTTCATCTATGTTTGACACATCCTTCATGAACCTGTTAGTGCTTATTTTTGGCCAACGCTATAGTACCTACTGTTCAAAAGGCAGTGCAATCAGCTTTTCAAGAACTTACTAGCACTATTAAGGAACAATATAAGCAAGAAGAAATTAATTATTTTAAAAAAAAAAAAGTGAGTGAAACTAAAGAAGCAAACTCAGATCTTCAAAAACAAAATGGAATCTAGAAGAATCGCTAGATGATCTTGAACAATATGGCAGGCGAAATTATTTGCGTTTTCACAGCTGCCCTGTTCCCAATGGTGACCAAAATACTGATGATATTGTGATCAACTTATGCAATTGCAAGTCAAAGCTCAACATTGATCTGACCGAGGATGATATATTCCGATCACACCATATAGGCAAACCCAACAAAAACGGGAATTATCAAATCATACAGTATGTCGCTGAAAAATAAAGTGTACTCGGAAAAATACTTCCATATTCATGACAGAAGACCTGACCAGATATCGTCAGAGCATTGTGCAAGAATTGACAAAAGCAAAACGCGCAAGATCAGTGCATTCTTTCTGGACAAATGACGGTCAAATTTCTGTGAAAGTTTACGAGAGGGGCCAAAACAACTTTGTGGTTTTTTTTCGCTTTTTAATCGATATCAAAGGTCAAATTGTATACCAATTGCAACTATTTGTTGCACAAACACTAGATTTTGTGAAAGCTGCCTCAAAGTCACTCAAATATATGGCCGACAATATCCAGGGAACTGACAAGAGGTTTCTTCATATTCCTCCTGAATTAGTTTTAATGTAAAGGCAAAGATAACGAACAGTGATCAATCTCGTAAGTCCTAAATATAATACAAAAACAAGAGTTGGGCAATCACGGACCCCTGGACACACCAGAGGTGTGTTAATGAACTAACTGTAAACAAACTTACAAGGATCAGGGCCGCAACCAGGAATCTTCCATTGAGGGTGCAAAAGACCCCATCTGGTCCAGGGCTGAACCTGGTAGGGGGTTCAAGGGGCTAAGCTCCCGGAAGCTGAGAGGTTTTATCATTCTCATTGGGTCTGGGGGACGCTTTGATGCCCCCCCCCCCTTCCCCCAGAACGGAACCTGGTAGGGGGTCCTGGAATCTGACAGGTTTTAAAATGGTTACGGCCTTGAGGATGTTGATTGATACTAAAAATCAAACAAAGACTCTCAGTCAAGCATTACATAGCCTTTTAAACTATCTGAACAAACACAGTTCTTGATCAAGCAGCAAAATGGTTGGACGCTCATAGTTCGTTATGTAGATATAATATAATGAAGGGATTGAACTAAACAGTGCATGGATACTAAATTACATGCTTCAAGAGGAATAGGAACAAAGTGATTCAAAGTTAGATGTATATAAAACAAAATGACGCTAGTCTATTTCTGGGAAACTAAAACATCCTTTCCGTGACAAAGCACGGAATACTACCGCCCTCTTAAGGTCCTGTCCACGATCATGTTTTAATAATGCTTATATACCTCCAAAAATAACACAGCATGTGATTTCATCCTTGAAAATATTTTCACAGAGCCTACAAATGATTTCACGAAATAAATAGAATTGGGTGTCAATACAAGAAGTTTACATTGCAACTGCCAAATTTCTTAAATTGTGACATTGTCTTTTAATACTTTATCAATTTTAGCAGTATTTTTGTCAACTTAATATTCTTCCTTTATCATTCTACAATGTATATTTTTACGTACGCAATTTTGATATGAAGTGAATTACATTACACATATTCATATTTTTATTAACAACACCCTTCTATGTATGACCCCCGTGGGGACCTAAATTTTGCAGCCCTTCACTGGCACTGGTGACGTCTCCATATGAGTGAAATATTCTCGAGTGGGACGTAAAACAAAAATAATCAACCAATCATCTATGTATGAACAGTTACATGTATATAAGCTTGGATGTGTCGGGTCATATACTGGCAGAGTGATGTGATATTGTTGTTTCTGTATAAAGGGTATCACATGGTGCTGAATAATTTCGTCTCGATAGCTTACGCCGATGAGATTGTAAAGAGGTCCTTCAGGGTGCTGTCATTCCACCCCGCATCATTGAATTGTCAGCTGGTATCACTTAACCCCAACGCGACGATACAATCTACAACGGCCACCACTGCTATCCAAGTGGAATCTGGATTCATACGTAAACAGAATATTGGCATAGTACTGCATTCTGAATCGCAGATGTGATCTAAACAACGCTAGTCTAGCGATACAATGACATTGAAGCATTGTTAAGGCGCACCGCTGGACGTCTTGGTCTGATGATGTTCTCCCGCAGATGATTACACACAATGTAACTTGGACTGATTGGTCGAAGTCCAGGAATCATATGAGCAGTCGAACTTGCTGTCTGGAAACAATTTCTCAGGTGCACACGTCCAATGTGGTTGTCCTATCGATGTAACATTTCACAAGGACGCCCAGAACGTGGCCGATCCCAAGTGTTACCAAATTGTTGGAAACGTCTCCATAATGACTGGATGGTGTTCCGATGAACTCCAAAGTGTCTTGCTACGATGTAATTCCAGTTTGAAGCATTCCAACAGACGATTACGATGGAGGATAAAGTTTGTCAAAACTAAAGGGCTTTCCTTCATGAATAGTGTCCAAACAAAGCGTTAACACTTACTCCAAACAGTATTGCCCAGTAAGAACACTTCAATAAACAGTATGTATTCACTCACCATGAAAAGGTCCGTGCATCTGGGTTGGGTACTATACGATATCGTTTAAAAGCATCACCTTTATCGATTGTTTAGATTTTATAGATATAGGAAACTTATACTAAATTCTATGATGCACAGTTTCTTCTTTTCGGCTGGTATGTATTTCATTTGAAAATTGAATACGTCGTAGTACTCTATCCCAACTCCTTATAAATATACTATATATATGATTGAATATTTTATCTTTATATCATGTACTGCAATGCAAACCAACCGATCAAATGCACAAACTTTTCTTGCAGAAAATCTAAATTGATGATTTTATTTTACTATGCGTATTCTAAAGAATGTGAACAATATCCTTAGCCTGCCAGAATCAACTATATTTCCTATGTTTACTTCGCCATTTTATATTGAAGGATTAATGGAGTTGGGAAATAATCTTCGATATAAAAACTTAAAGGTCTCTGAGTGGCTTTATAAATTATAATAGTTTTTTAGATAATAGGGGAAGCTTGCTCTTTAGAAACTGATCCAGCCTCCTATGTATCAGACCCGTGGGGGTCCGGGTTAGAATAGGTCCCCAGCACCCCCTTGCGTGTCGTAAGAGGCGACTGAATGGGGCGGTCATTCGGATGAGACCAGAAAAACCGAGGTCCCGTGTCACAGCAGGTGTGGCACGAAAAAGATCCCTCCCTGCTCAAAGGCCCTGAGTGACGAGCATAGGCCAAAATTTTGTAGCCCTTCACCGGCAATGGTGTCGTCTCCATATGAGTGAAATATTCTCGAGTGAGACGTAAAACAGTAAATAATCAATCAATCCTATGTATCAAAGGGCCTGTGGTTGCCCAACTCTCTTTTTGTTATTCTTTATGACATTATTAATGTTGATCACTCTTCGTTATGTTCCTTTTTTTTTTAATTTACTTAGTTTTGATACTTACAGTATCCAGTAGCTGCAGCCGAATCTGACGCTTGCGTGAATACAATTACACGCACTTGTAATTATTGAAAGTCTAAATATTGGATTGAATTTCAATATACATGTAATACATGTAGACTAATATATGTAACCATTCCCAGCTACCTCCAGCTAGGGTGGTTAATTGTGATCATGATTGATGTTGCATTTATTTGTTGAGTGATGTTGCATTTGATTGTTGATTGATGCTGCATTTGATTGTTGATTGATGTTGCGTTTGTTTGTTGAGCGATGTTGCATATGTTGCGTTTGTTTGTCGACTGATGTTGCATTTGTATTGTAACTGGCATCCCACAACTATTTGCTGTAGGCACACCAAATAAAGTTTAAACGTGTTTAGCTAGATTTCTCTTTATAAATATAAGGGATACATCGTTGTACATGTAAAAAGTTTGACATTTTTGTCGGCACCAGTTTGTTATTCGTGAGCAAATATCCACACCAAATCAGCCTGGTTACATACGTACAGTTACATGTACATGACATGTAGCATTTGAAAATGAACATATAAAGATATCTAATTGCTGGTAGAAGATGAATGCTAAAATAGCTAACTTCCTGGTTGGAAATTCATGCTAAAATTTGATACAAATAAAGAAAACTTCCTTTTCCAAGAATGTAGTCTAAAGCGGCATGCACAAAAACTGTTTTCAAGAAATGAGCAGAGAAAGTCTCTTGTCGCCTATAATTTGTTCTACAGCCATTCTGGGGAAAAGACACAACCGTTTTCGGGAAATCTTGGTGATGTATTTGCACAAAGGGAAAGAAAGCAATACAAGCTGTAACTGACAGTGGATGAATTGAAAAATAAAAGAACAAATAGAATGATACAAAAAATGTACATTAGGCATTGAACTTCTAATACAATAAGTCCGCCAAATCAACAGAAAATGTCGATTTTCATAAATTATTCTCTTCTATCCAGTTATTCCAGTTCGTAATCTCCGATGTGCATTGACCTCGAAAGTTACTTATTCGGAATAATGCGGAAGAAAAGCACTACGCACGTGTCAGATTAACATGCCATTTTAACGAAAATCTATATTAATACTTTTGAGTGGCGCATTTGTATAATTATCACTTTGTCGAACTTACAGTACACCTCAACATTCATAAAACGATGTGATATTTTATAACAAACGAAATATATAGTCACTCACATCAGTTTGACGTCGATCTCAGCAATGATCATTCCATTATCCGAGAATAGGTCTACATGTATATGACGATTGCGTCTTAGGCTATGGCGGGTATTGTAGGTATTCTCTCAAGCAACATTCCCTTTTGTTATATAAGAAATGAATTTTACATTTTTTTTTCGGGTTATGCGGGTATCACCGAATTTTGGACGGTAAAACTGCATCAATGCTCGAAGCAATTTTGATGCACCAGATGCGCATTTCGAAAAATGTTGTCTCTTCAGTGATGCTCAAACCGAAATGTTGGAAATCCGAAACATGAAATTAAAATTTTAAAGAGCTGAAAAAATGGAGTGCCAAAGACTGAAGCCAAATACATCAAAGGATTAGAGCTATGCCTGAGGGAGATATTTTACCACTGTATCTGTATTTTCAAGCTAGTAACTAAGTATTTAGCTACTAGGCTGTAGAGACCTTCGGGGATTAACAGTCCAACAGCAGTGTACTCGACCCAAGGGTCATAATGTTAATCTTATACGGTACCAATTTCGATACACGAAATAGTTAAAACAGTTATACCGATAATTCTTTTAGAGAGAGCAAATATCTAGTTTGAGATATCTCCGATTCAATATACACACAACTGCCTTTGTTTGCTTTGGAGAACGAATTTACGGAGCTTCGTAGTTTTTACATAAATCATGATCTAAAAAAATCCACCTATTCCATCAAGATGACACTCATCTATTTTGTTTAGGTGCACAAGCGTCTACATCCTAAATTTATAACCCTTGGCCGAGGTAATCAAATTTTTATATTACTTTCAATTACGCAAGTACAAAAAAAATGTACCTCCAATTTCTATGCTGGGTTTTCCGAAATCAGAAAACATTGAGTGGCTATCCCTTTATGAGGCAGTAAATCTGAGATTTCTATTCCTTTAATGAATTACATGTGCATGACTGCATTTTGTAATTTTAAAAAAATTGTTTCCCGTCGGTGTTTCATCTCCAAAATGCTCTAAATGCCAAAATCGTGTGATTTGAAAACGAACTTTTTTGGAAAGTACATGTAATTCAACATAGTTGTAAAAAAAAATTCAGGAAAAAAAAACACTTCTTAAAAGTTTCGTTTCCAGTGCCGGGATTAGTGATCCTTGTTTAGTATCCGTTGCTTTGGTGTACTTTGTGTGATTTCCATAATATATTCTTGAAATGCTTGTAATGGACTGAATGGGTTGCTTCGCTTTAATACATGTACTCTAATCATAAGTGGAACTCTGATTATTTTACCAGTTACATGTAAACTGAAGAAAATATACAAACATGGAGGATTGATTGATAACATATTGTTTAATGTTCCGCTTGAGAATTGTTCACTCATATAGAAACGTCACCATTGCCAGTGATCATGAAGGGCTGTATAGGTCTATGATCGGCGCTTTTAAGGCCTTTGAGCAGGAAAAAAAATTTATCGTCCCACGTATTGGACCTCGGTTTTTGTGGTCTCACCCAAAGGACCGCCTCATTTAGTCGCCTCTTACGACAAACAATGGGTACTGAGGACCTATTCTAACCCGGATCCCCACGGGGTTCAACATGGAGGAAGAGATATAATGCTGGAAACGTGTATCTGTGTAGAGGTCACTTTACAGTTGTGATTAAATACATATATTTTTCTCTCTGGTCTTATACTTAAGGTCACTTTACAATTGTGGCTTTACATTTTTCTAAAAGTAACGGAATAACCGATGTTCGCGCACAAGATGGCGGCATGCAAGATAAAAATATTCTCCATATGTCAGACATAGAACCCTGCTCAGGAACTGAGTGGTTGGTTAAACTATATTCTATTGCTCTCCGACACAATCGTTAGACTCGCTCCCGTTTTAAATTCTATCTCAGAGAATCAAGTGAACAGAGTAGCTGAATGACTGAATTACTAGGAGGAGATTTATAATGCAGACTTCCCATTAAGGACCCTGCTACACTTGGTCTGTTGCGTCGAGAAGCCGATGGTGGTTGACCCTCGGATCCCCTGGGAACGGGAAACGATCTTCTTGAAGATTCGGGGATGGTTGGGTCCCCCAGTTGATGGTGGATGGGTCCATCTCTACCTCGAGCCGATCGTCCACGGATCCCCATAGTATAATCGGGGGAAGGACTTCTTGAAAAATTTCTTCATTTGTGGTCTATCGACCCTGGATCTCCCTCGGGGAGTCGGTAAAGTAGCTGAATAGGGCAATGCAGCTGCATTACATCCTTTGCCCAAAGTTAATTGGCTAGTCAATTAAATCCTGATTGGTTGGAATAACTGTAATCCGAATGGCTAATAATTGGATTGGCGGTAAAAGGACGGACACTATTGGTTATAAATTAAACTCGCAATGATCTTTAACCTTTTGCCTGCTACTGGACTTCTAAACAAGTGAGTTCTTGTGTGCAGTTCTTTTACTTACATGAAGAAATCTATCTAGGATATTTCCTCTTATTCAGAAGACGTTTTATTTTCTTATACTCGGACACTTCCAAGTTGTCTTTGTGATGCCCTGTATTTATAATGATATAGACCATTCCTGACGATAAATTAAAGACTAGTTTTTTAACATTTTAAACAGTTTCTTCGACAAAAATGGAAAAATGAAATATTCATATCTAGGAATCAGTCATTCTAAAAATTATTTTGTTAAACTCCAATCTTATTCTACGCACAAGTACTATGAAGTTAACATTAACGCAATGCTGGAGTTTCAATTGGCGATATCTTTGTTGTGTTTTTGGCGATCAGGTCTTCAACAATCCGTTGGAAATCCGTGTCAGCTGTCCAGTTTTTTTATATTCTTACGAGACAGAATGTATTCAAAAGCTTCTACATTAGAAGACAACTCAACTCTATGACAAACGGGGTGATTTCAGTTTTTCCCTCGTCAATTTCACATATTTATGCACAAGTGTTGCAACATTCCATCCTCACCAGCATATGGCGTGCATTTTTCTCAACTCATTCGATACACATGAGCTTGTTTTGCAAATGATCAGTTTTTGAATCGAACCAGACTACTTAACACGTTTTATTGCAGGGATTTCAAAAGTCACGTTCAAAGGCAGCATTTCGCAAATGCTATGGTCGTTTTAATGATCTAGTTTGCCAGTATGGCCAACCATTGGGTAAAATGTTGTCTGACATGTTTCATAGCAATCAATAAAATAAGCTTTTCCTTTTACATCGATTTGGAATACGGACTGCTCCGTTTTCCAGATCAATACAATGGACCCACGGCGGGTGTGACCGGTCGACAGAGAGGCTTACTCCTCATAGACACCTGATCCCATATCTGGTATAGCCAGGGGTCCGTGTAAGGGTCCGTGTTCGACCTACTCTTGTTTGTATTCCGTTCAGGACTTACGAGATTGATCACTGTTCGTTGTCTTCGCTTTTCATCCAAAGTTCGATGTGATCTAGCGATGTTTTTGAGTACTGCACTTGAATATTTGTTGACTATCACAATAGATAGATAAAACTGTGGTAAAGCATATAATCATAATCAAGATTACGATAAATTGAAGATGAACTCCCGTGTTCAGCATTTAATTAACCTCTGTAGCGTATTCAATCAAAGTAATGAGAGTTCTAAATATCAGGCTCTTTAAATGTACATAAAAAGAACGCATTGTGTTGAAATAATATTAACAAGACATTAGTATATTTGGATTAATGTATAAGGTAACACACTTTAATTTAGTCCGTTTGTACATGGGAATCAAAGCTGCATTGTATTAGTGCAATTGCAACTTTGTACACATGCGGAATAAAGTATAAACTAAATGCTATTTCATTAAACCTTCATCTTTACATTTCATATCAACACTTTTACTTTTTTACGGCAGGAGACGTACAACACACAGACAACTGACCCCTGGGTCTGTTTTTCTTCAAAATAATTAAAGAAGGTGTTGCATGTATCAATGGTGATTTCCCTAAAGGTATTGCGTGAAAGATCGATAAGATAAAGTTATTCATATATATAGTAAACCCAGTGGAACTTTTTGTCTTGATTCCAAAATATAAGAAAATAAGACTAAAAGGTGTGTATTGACAAGAATTAGTTGAAATCATGCAGGAAGCGATTTTGTGATTTTAGCCTCAAAATACAGGGGAATCCCCGAATTTAAGAAACTGCCTGCTTGAAACAAAATAAATTTAGTACAAAAAATGTTCATTGAGATTTCACAAAAAATTGTCGCTTTGAAATTTTGTTTCACGCATGCATTTTTTTTTTTATAAATCTCTAAAAATCGACACGATTTCGTTACTTCTCCTTTCAACTTCATCTGCACGTTAAGTTTTCGTGCGGTGTTTGAATGTGCAGCGTGGCGTAATGGATAAGGCTGTGGATTTTAAACGTCCAGCTGTTATTTTGGTAGGCATTAGATGGAATCTGCCAGACCGACCGCAGGTGATTGAAAATTACTCTGCCCAGAGTTTGAAAATGTTTACATAGGAATTCTTGTAGATCGACCTTCCCATAGATCTATGCCATATCGGTTCTTCCGAAGTTTGCCCCCTTTTCCCCCGAGGACATGGAAATCTCCACCTCTAAGGCCTTCCGAACCTGCTCTGCCTCCTCGATAAAGCCCACCCAGCCATAAAAACCGTCAAGACGGGTCTCCATAATGAAAGACTGCCATGTGTTCATTCTATATTCAAGTATACTCGTCAACGCTCGATAATTTCCGTTCCTCTATGCATATTCATGAGTTATGACGCGGTTGGTCTGCCAGATTCCATCTAATGCTTACCTGTTATTTTTCAAACGACCGAGTTCGAATCTTTCACGGATACCTTTTTTCCCCTTTAAATTTCGAGTTGTCTCTTCATCACAACACACTTCTAGTCTTTTTAAAATGTTTTATTCAATTTATGCGTATCATAAGTACATTGTCCAAAAGGAACAAGAACCGTTGGGTCTTGCTCTCATGAATGTCGCTTCTGTGATAATTAAGGTTTTTAGCTCACGCAAGGCATCAAGGCTATAAGCCGAAGGAAGATAAAATATCTCCCTTGTAATGAAAGTAGCACAGAACTAAACTGTACAAGTTTAGCTTTTGAAAAAAGCTTGGGGAATCAGCCAGTAGACTGTATTAAGTGAAAGTGATGGAATTTTTCTTTTTTCAGCTTTTTTTTTATGGCGTAATCAGAGGTGGATTTATAAGGGCGCACACCTCCCTCGGGAAATTTTAGAATGTTATCTTTTTGGCGATTTTTACAGATATAGACCAATCCACACGTCTCGCTGCTGACATACACAGAAAACAGCATGCAAACAATGCTTCCGGATGTCCGAGAAAGCACTATACACAACATCTGCTTGATCAGGCCTTGTGTTTTGTTGTTGTTTTAAACGGTTTAACGTACATGTGTATTTTTTACCATGTAAAAGTCAGAAAATATTATAACTGGAAGGAGATGCAGTTGAAAGCAAACTACAAATAAAATAATCGAATGGAATTTGAAACAGCATAAAAGAATTCCAATCATTAGATATTTGTGAAAAAGGTGTAAATTTTTCGTGTAATCAAGGGCTTGTGGTAGAACCAAAAAAATTCAAACCCCCTAGTAAAATAATAACAAGGGAAGACGCCATTTTGCATACCAGGTCGGCTTCAACCGCCTTATTTTTCTCAACTTCAAATCTTTAATTTGAACACTCACGCCAGTTAATATCCGTAATAAATACTTGTTCCTACTAGAATCTCTAGCTTTCAGTTCCCGTTCTGTTGTCGCTTCATTTATTGAATTAAATCAAATTTTCAACGTAATACTACCCAACTGGACAACTAATGTGGCTTCCTGCTAAAAGCGAAAGTATGTCAGTGACAAAATGTCGCTCGCGTTCTCACGGGGTTTTTCATACAGAGAAGACGTAAAAGCCGGTAAATAAATGGAAAATTCAGGAGCGCCAAATAATGAAATGCGATTAGTACAAACGCATCTTGGTAAGGACAATTGCCAACATACTCATGATAGTGTCACATTGTTGGTTAAATAAAACATGCTAAATAACACGGAGGTGCATGTTGTTGGCAAGAAAAAAAACCCAACAAACAGTCAATATGGTGTCAAAACATCTAGTACAACACAGGCTATCTTGAATTTTAATAAACAATATAAAAAAATCGTTCTTATATATAGTATATAATTATTATATATATATAAATAGACCAGGTGTGCAATACAATTTTCCTAATTTATATAATATATATATGGAGAGAGAAAGAGAGATTTTTTGTTTATTATTTATTTATTAGATTAAAATTCGGATACCTGTGGTACCACCGACCATATTTCAAAATTTTAACTGTCATTTTCTTCCAATCCCCTAAATTTTTATCACATATATTCATGGTATTGTTCTATATTAGCTCATTAGGATGAAGAGAAATGCACTCTGTGTCCTTTTAATGATGAATGTGCATCACTTACAATTAATTGAAACAAACATTTAATTTAAAAATAAAACATAATAATGAGGGGGAGCCCTTAAATCTCCCAATGTCCAAGGTGGCTCCAGGGCCACACATGCCCACACCCCTCCCCAAGCTTGTAATCAATAATTTTATTTCCATTCCAAAAACTGGAATTTGTACTACTAGACTTGTAGACTACTACATGTGTACTAAAGAAGAGTTGCAGGCTTTCTTGGTCACTGAAGTACTAATTAAACTAGCCCCTAATCCGTAATGATTCTCTTGTTTTCAGTGAGGGAAAATCATAGCATTTTTACCCATCCCTTGGTAGATTCCTGAAATTTGAAATGTCCAATCTTCTTGTTCTCATGATGCTTCTTAACATATTTGGTCAAATTGGATCAGGAGTACATATCAATTAATGCATGACAAACAACTGACCATAGCAATAGGTCAGGCCTAAAATAAAAAAAATGTTGAGTTTCCGTTAACCTGACCAACCTTAAATTTTAACCCCAACCTTAGGAAGTTTTTTTTCTTTAATTTCTTAGTTGGAAAAAAAATTGATTTTTTTTTTTGGCCAAATGTTTCCAGTCCATGATTTCCTTTTTAATTCAACATTGAAATTAATAGAGATACTAAACATATAATGTGTTAAGCATGTGAACAACTTTGATAATGTTTGTAACTCCAAACAAATCTTCAAATAGAAAATTCATAGCTAATGATAATAAATCATAAAGAATCAGTAGGTGTAAGATGACTTTGTTGTTGTTGGAAGTTGAAAATAAAAATGAAGTAAAATTAATTTCTTATCTACCTACCCAAATGTTTTCTGGAATGTTAGAAACACAACTTTTTTTTTATATTGGGCCTCACTGAAGTTACTCAGGTGACATCAACAAAATATCACAATATGCTTTGGTGGTACTTACAAATAGAAATGATTGCAAGATTTATACATATTCATGTAACTGGTATTCAACACCCCCCCCCCACCCCCACCACACACATTATTGACAAGTCACCTGACTTTGATTTCAGCAAAAATAAAAAAAATCTTAAAACAGTTCTTATATGACTATTTACTAGGTGTTCCATCTTGATTTTACATTCCTCACAATACCATTCATCTGGCAGGTCATCAAGATCTGTAATGTGTATACATTCCGAGTGAAACCACAAGTCACATCCGTCACAACCAACTACATTAGTTTTACAGGCTTTTTCACATATTCCACAGGGATACTTTAATAGGCTCCTCTTTTTTACCCTTTTTTTTCGCTGGAATTTCCAACACTTGACTTTTGCAAGAGCGTTTTCTAAATTGCCTTTGATATGCAAGACGAATCACCTACTGCAGCCATCAAACCACTTGGACCTGCCACAGATTCCCGAACCACTTGGACCTGCCACGGACTGCACACCACTTGGACTCGCCATGGACCCCAAACCACTTGGACCTGCCACAGACTGCACACCACTTGGACTCGCCACGGACCCCGAACCACTGGACCTGCCACGGACCCCACTTGGACTCGCCAGGACCCAACCACTGGACCTGCCACAGACTGTAAACCACTTGGACTCGCCACGACTGCACACCACTTGGACTCGCCAAGACCCAACCACTTGGACCTGCCACGGACTGCACACCACTTGGACTCGCCACAGACCCCAAACCACTTGGACCTGCCACGGACTGCACACCACTTGGACTCGCCACAGACCCCAAACCACTTGACCTGCCCACGGACTGCACACCACTTGGGACTCGCCCACAGACCCCAAACCACTGGACCTGCACGGACTGCACACCACTTGGACCTGCCACGGACTGTAAACCACTTGGACCCGCCATAGACTCCGAAACGCTTGGACTTGCCAGGGACTCGCTTATATGTGCCACATTCTCTGAATTTTCAAATACAGTAGTGTCAAGCACAACTTTGTGTAGAATTATAATGTTATGAAGCCTTGCTGAAATTGATTTCTTTGTCAATTTTTTTCCAAACGGACATTTATAGGCTTTGCATAGTTTCTCTAAGTCTGCTTTGGTAAATGTCAACATGTTTTCAAAATTTCTGACTGTAGTCTTCTATGCGAAACCACTTTGTTTTCGGAGGTGTCATTTTCTATAAACGATATATTGAAAGGACTTGCTCTCAGTTTGGAAGTACTCTCTCTCATCTTGATTTGTTTTCTGTGAGCTTCCGTTTTTTGTGCTTTCACATCTGTAAGATACCTTTTTCGCATCTGAGAGAGACTCATCAAGCTATACTTCTGTGTAAGTTCATTAAATAAAGTTTGAGCATCATCTTTGTCAATATCCACTGAAAATTGGTCATTAAAACATTTAAATAAAGATTGGTCACTCTGCAGTTGTGAAATAACAAAACTGTGAAGATCAGATCCATGCAAATCAATGTTTGCTGAAGTCTCTAAAAGTCTTATCTTTTTGTCCAGACACAAGAAAAAGTTAAAACTTTCGTCCGTTATGTTTGTCAATCCCTTGCGTATATTTTGTCGGCGGATAGTTTCACCCAATGACTCCTTATCCTCAGAACTTTCCATCAACTGGTGCTCAGATGCTTCTAAATGATGCAAGAGATCAAGCTGGTGTCTATATTTTAGAGATTCCTGTTTCTTTTTAGGCTTGTATAGATTCTTTAAAATTCTTCTCTTCTTCTCCTTTGTAATGGATGCAAGACACCAACCACCAATATATCTGATTTTCCCGCGACCACCAGGAGACTCTGAAAAAACTGGACCTTTTTCTACATCTCTTCTTTGAAATGTTTTTTTGAAAATGTTTCTGTTTTATGGGCTCCGCAGCAGTCTCCAAACTTTTTGTCGCATCTCACACACTTATCTTAAAAATTACATTTTTCCTTGCTACTTTGTCACCTTCGAACATATTGTCATTGCTGCTGTCTTTTCACTAAGAGGAGTTGATTAACTTCCTTGTAGAACTTGACGTAGTTTTGTTTGTTGTTGTTTCATCCTTGACGAAAAACTTCTCTTTTAAAATCATGAAGGCATTCCAAAAATACCTGAAAAGTTTATGGATATTTTCTTCTGTTTTCATTTTTTCAATGACAGTGATTTCTTTTCGTTGTTCGTCTGTGAAATGAAATTTTGGTTTAACTTTGTCCAAAATTGTTTCAATTTGGATTGAATCTGGCAAATGATATGAGATATTCTCTTCATCGTACGATTCAATGAAATTGACATACTCTGCCATCTGAATATCTTCATCGATGACTACTTCATCTGGTTCAAAGTCAGGACTAAAAAAAATCTCATATTCGGATTCACGAGTCGTAACACATTCTGCAGTAATGTCCATATTGCAACAATTGTGGCTCTGTAGTGGATATTTCTGAGGCAACAAGTAAAAATTAGTCAATGTTTCAGTAGGCTTTTTCAACAGAGTTCTTGAGAAATTTGTAACTTGTAAGCCCTTTTTACATGTTGCACGACTTAGTGCTACATACAGTTGTCCATTTTGATTCATCGACTTACAGTCTACAGACAAGCGATCTAAACTTAAGCCCTGAGCCTTATGTACCGTCAATGCAAAGCACAATCTAAGGGGAATTTGTCTCCTGCATGCAATGTCACACTGCTTTTCTTTATCAAAGACAGTGAAAGGGAATGGTGAAAATGTGTATCGTTTGTTGATTGTGGAAAAATAAACCTCAACTTTGTTGTCATGCAATTCCACCACTTTTCCTGTCAAGCCATTGACCAATTCATCGGACATGTTGAATATGAGCATAACAGGACAATCTCTCTTTAATGCTAGGTGTTTTCGAGCTTGTAGGGAGGACAATTGCTTCTTGTCGCCACTGTCCTCTGCATTATAAATTCTAGCGTCTCCTGTAAAATATAAAGTGACAGTGGTCATAAACATATATCAAATATTTTAAAACGAATTTGCAAAGTTTAATATATGTTATTTTGTTTATGCAAAACAAAAGATATAAGAATATTATCTAAGATAGAAAATTTTAAATTTTTGGAATCAATATTACTTTAGACATAAACCTTATTCTGTTAATCACAAAATCATATCAAGAAAAGATGTGGACAAGAAAGCGGTTATAATGGCCCAAACCGCATATAGTTCTTTTCAGGAACTGCTGATTGATTTTGAAACACATATAACAGTTACTATACTTTTAAAAGTATATTGTCCCAAACCCCTTATTTTCATTTCTACATGTAGATCATCTGAGTCACTTAGGTAACTATCAATTTCCTTCTGTCATTGTAGTATGTATTGTCTGTCAACAAATTCTGTATTTTTAACCAATCTTTAACTACAAGGTTAATTGTTAACATTTTAATATTGTGTGTAAATTGTGAATCTATTGTGTGTAAATTGTGAAATCGACAATTTTAGTTCTAGCCCCCCCCCCCCCCCCCCGTAGAGTCTCAGGGTTGGGACAAAAAAGCCAACATTTCTCTGCTCTTGAACATGAAATTTTTTATTTAAACTTTAAAATTCCTGGACATTGGCCAGGGGCTCTGAGTCAAATGGGTGGGGGCAATATGGCTATATAATAGTGTGAAAATAATATTCTTTTTCTCATATAACAAAATGTAGTTAATATTATGTCAACAAGCCCCTTTACCTAAATTGTGAAAAATCATTATTAAGTCCTAGGTGAAACCTTTAACCCCAGTTGGGCCACTATGGTCATATTCAGTTAAATTGCATTAAATATTATAAGTGGAAAATGTATGGTTAAGACGTTTATGAATCATAATCTGCTAGACTTTAGATAGTGATTGAAATACAATGCCAAGAGGACGCTGCAGATATCTTATTGAATAGATCTAATTAACGGGGTAGGGGGTTCAAATGAATTCGGTTTCATTTAAAAACTTGGAACTTGACCGTTCTGTCTATATATGTAACTGAATGAATGCATGGGCTGAGGTAAATGGGTGACCATTACAGTGGCAGATCTAGGATTTGGAGGAGGGGGTCCTTTGAAAAGAGGAGCCAATAGGTTCGAAGTCTGGAGTGAAGAAAAGGGGGGGGACTAAGCCTCTGGAAGCTCCTGGGTTAAAAGGCTTTTAATTTTGTTTTTAGGGATTATGTAGCTAGATTTCTAATATACTGTGATAGTAATTTTGTTCATGAAAGTTCCATGGGCACCCCCCCCCCAAATATAAAACAACTAGATGCATTTGTACTTGTGAGCTTCATGTTCCCCCACCCTGAGAAAATTAAATTGTCGTTTAAAGTCATCTTCATATACAAATAATATTTTTTATTTTGTTCACAGGTTGTGTGCAAACATACAGCAAAGGTCATCACTTGATGGATTTATTCCCCTGAAAGATATCATTAGTAAATACAATGACTCTTGCATTGAAAGATCTGTTTCACCTGTGGCAGACAGAGCACTTGTTAGAGTTTTCCACCAACTATTTCCGGACATAGAAAATTGTAGAAGATTCATAAATGGAAACAGAGAGGTTGTGTACATGGGCCTGTCATGGAAGATTGTGGATGAGAAATCGCATCTGAATCCGTTAAACATAGAAGATTCACTACTCTCAAAATATTCCTGCATGCTTTTAAAGCAGACTTGCAACTTGCTGACCCTTGTAATGACCACAAATATCATATCAAATGGAAACAGAGTCATGAAGGAAATAAATCTTGATTTTCAGAATTACAGCTGGTCACTAAGAGTGAGGGGAAAGGGAATTAATCTGGAAAAGCTTGGCATCTCGGGCAATTTTGATAGAACTAAAGAATGTCTGGATGACATTCTACACATCACAAACAGTTTAAATATCTGTGTGGGTTTGCCAGTAGAAAACAAGCAGCATATCCCTATTCATATCAAAACAGAATCTATTTCCATTGGTGGGGATGAAAACAGCCAGGAATTAAGAATGAGGTGTAATTCATGCCAAGGAATTTTGAGCTGGTTTTCAACAAGCAAATCATGTAGATCTTGTGCTAAAAACCTTAACGATTTCAAGAATGAGAAGCCAGCAGAAAAGCTGATTAATTTGGACAAGTATGATGACAATGACTTAAAAATCATCTTGGATGAAATCTTCCCTAATGCCCCAGAAAACATGCAAGATTTCCTCATGGCACAGCACAAAATTCTTCGCGCACCTCTAAAGCAGGAGAAGCGGGTGTGGGACAAATCCGTGATAAAAACTTGTCTGAGTTTGTGGTCCCGGAGTACCAAATCTTATGAAGATTTAGTGGACAGCAAGATCTTCCAACTTCCTTCTGGTCGTAACCTCAGACGTTATAAGAATGCTGTGCCACAAGAAGCAGGGATATCTGATGAAATATTTCATTGGATGCGAACAACTGCTGAGAAAATAAACTTGCCTGAGGCAGGATATTATGGTGGAATTCTTCATGATGAGGCAAAACTTCAACAAGACTTAGTGATCAACACCAAAGGGAAAACGAATCAGCTGATTGGTTGGGTGGACACTGGTGATGAATGCGAAAAGTTGCGAATCATAAAAGACAACCAGGTACACAAGAATTTGGCGACAGATGTGCTACAAATTACATTCTTGGGACACACTGGTTTTAGATTTCCGATCGTGCATTACCCCACTGATGGAGTTAAAGCCTCTGAACTGTATGTGATCATGTGGAATGTTATTTCAAACCTGCAGTCTTGGGGTTTTAAAGTTGATTATATAATGCAAGATGGGGGACAACAAAACCGAGAATTTACAAGACTTCATTTTCGAGATGAACCAAAAGCATGCAACTTCTTTACAGAAAGTTTGGTTGGTTCCACAGAAAAACTTGGGTTTTGCCAGGATTTTTCTCATAATGTGAAGAAATTGAGAAATGCAGTACTGAGTAGTGGGATCCAACCATTTCATACAAAGTACTGACTCGAAATGGACATCAGTATTAGTGTGGGCATGTGGGATCAGTGGCTACAGGCTGCAAAATGGGATGAAAAAACAAACTCAAGACTTATCCATCAAAAACTTACAAATTCACATCTTCACCCAGACTCCTCAGAGAAAATGAGGAACCATCTCGCAGAAGAAGTCCTGGATGAAAACATGTTAAATCTTATGCGACAGTATCAGAGGTCACTTTTTCAAGGAACAGTGCTTGATTCCACCATTGAATTCTTAGAAAACACAAGCAAGATGATAAAGTTT
>CAJDSM010014843.1:8343-19528 GCA_903981925.1 Ostrea lurida
ATTTATTGTGTTATCAACTAGTGTCATATAAACAAGATCCCCCTCCGGTGACGGTTAATGGTCGTGTGGTGGGTCCCCTGACTTGGTTTGTACTGATGACAGTAGTTGACCCTGTACGTGAGGAGCTTTCATGGTGTTGTTTATCCATGGCTACATGTCCAGATTCGCTCCTTCACCTGACACACCTCACACTGGCAATATGGTATATTACCCAGCGGGTATGTCGGCGGTTGAAGCGCGCCTCATCCAGGAATGGCTGCTTCCATTTGTCCTAAGATAAACACATACACTTTACTGAAAGTACCCATAATATACAGGGACAGTCATCATAATATAAGGGCGACAGTCAATACATATTACAGGGACAGTCAAAATGTACAGGGACAGTCAATAATATACAGGAAGTCAATAATATACAGGGACAGTCTAATAATGAGACAGGGACAGTCAATAATGTTACGTAAAAATTAAAACACTTTTCTAATGTTCACATAAAATAAATTCCAATTACTATATATATTAATAAATATAAACACAAAACTTTGCTTTTGTAATGTCGTGTTGATGCACTAAACGTATTCACAGTTCTCTCCTACATGCATCTGTTTGTACATCATTATT
Source organism: Ostrea lurida (assembly GCA_903981925.1). Taxonomy (NCBI): domain Eukaryota; kingdom Metazoa; phylum Mollusca; class Bivalvia; order Ostreida; family Ostreidae; genus Ostrea; species Ostrea lurida. The sequence goes on from CAJDSM010014843.1 coordinate 8,965, forward strand.
AAACAAGCTTATAGTTCTTCACGGACAACACTCAAACTCAAACCACATATTGTTTATAACTTACCCGGATGTTATTGGTATTCATATAGCAGACATACACAAAACTGACCACCATTATTGTTTATAATTACCCGGATGTTATTGGAATTCATATAGCAGAACAACACAAACTCACACCATATATTGTTTATAATTACCCGGATGTTATTGGTATTCATATAGTGGAACAACACAAACTGCACCACCATATATTGTTTAAAATACCCGGATGTTATTTGGTATTCATTATAGGGGAACAACACAAACTGACCAACATATATGTGTTTATTAATTACCCGGATGTTATTGGTATCATATAGCGGAACAACACAAATGACCACCATATATTGTATAATTAGGGGTCCTACCGCTGTGTATTGGTAATTTATATAGCGGGAACAACACCACATCACACCTATATTGTTATATAATTAGCGGGGTGTTTGGTATTTATATAGCGGAACAACACAAACTCACAACCATTATATGTTTTAATTACCCGGATGTTATTGGTATTCATATAGCGGAACAACACAAACTGACACCATATAGTTTATAATTACGGAGTTTATTGGTATTATATAGCCGGAACAACACACACTCAACACCATATAGCTGTTTATAATTAGCGGGGTGTTATTGTAATTTTATATAGCGGAACAACAACAAACTCACAACCATATATTGTTTTATATTACCCGGATGTTATTTGGTATTCATATAGCGTAAAAACACAAACTTGACCACCATATATTGTTTTATATTACCGATGTTATTGGTATTCACAGTTATAGCGTAACAACACAAACTGAAAACCACCATATATTGTTTTAATAAATTACCCGGTTATGGTATTCACTATAGCGGAACAACACAAACTACAACCATATTGTTTATAATTACCGAATGTTAATTTGGCTATTTCATTATAGCGGAAACCAACACAAAACCTGACCACCATATATGTTTAAATTACCCGGATATCTTTTTTCTTATTGGTTATTCATATAGCGGAACACACAAACTGACCACCATATATTGTTTTATAATTACCCGGCATGTTATTGGTATTCATATAGAGTAACAACCACAAATGACCACCATATATGGTTTATAATTACCCGGATGTTTATTGGTATTCATATAGCGAACAACCACAAACTGAACAACAATATATTGTTTATAATTACCCGATGTTATTGGTATTCATATAGCGGGAAAACACAAATGGACCACCATATAATTGTTAGGAATTACCCGGATGTTATTGGTATTATATAGCGGAACAACACAAAACTGACACCATATATTGTTTAATAATACCCGGAGTATGGCTTCCGATGATCACTCACTACACGACCTGGGGATATTCATATAGCGGAACAACACAAACTCACAGCCATATATTGTTTATAAACCCGGCATGTTATTGGTATCAAGTATGCGGAACAACACAAAACTGACCACCACTATATTGTTTAATAATTACCCGGATGCTTGATGGGTTATTTCATCATAGCGGAACAACACACAAACTCACAGCCATATATTGTTTATAATTACCCGGTGTTATTTGGTATTCATACTAGCCGGAACAACACAACTGACCACCATATATTGTTTTTAATTACCCGGATGTTATTGTAGTCATATAGCAGGACAAACAAACTGAACACCCATTGCATGTTAGTAATATTAGCGGAATGTTAATTATTTGGATGTCATATAGTTGAACATTGATATCTAGAACAATTCATAAACAATGTTCTGTATACCGTCCAACTCGCGCACAGTATAAAACCGTTTAGATTGTGCTACCATTAGTTTCTTAAACTGTACAATGTACGTACCGTATATTCTATAGTCCATCCCATTAATGATATAATCTATTTTTTATGTCAGGTTCTTCAGGAGGCTTGGGCGGGTGACAGAATATTCCTCACAGAACATGGGAGGCATATTTGGTCGCCAACAGAACCGTAACCTACACGCCGCCGATCAACTCTAATGGTGGAAGCAGAACCAAAGCAAATGATTTCAAACTAAACAAAAAATTAAAAGAATCAACAACAAAAATCTGTGTTGCGTTTTAGTATTCCGCATGCAGTGTAATTATAGATAAACACGACTGAAGAAGCCCCTACCCTTGCACAAGGCGGAGTTTGCCCGAGGCACACAAATTGCCCGTATATTGACTTCCATCGGAATTGTCATTTACCCTAATCTTACTTCCTTCGCTTCGGTAAGTTACGAGACGTGGTGTAGCAAGGCAGGGAACATTTCTCGTTAATTTTCAAAATTACATTATGGGATCGACAATGTAAGGAGCAACTGAGTATCTAGCCACATTTTGTTTGCACTTCCTTGCCATCACGCAGTGGTTAATCTAGGAGTACTGATCACGCAATGCGTTAATGATGAGTATTGATCACGCCACATGGTTAAATGATGAGTACTTGATCACGCAATGGTTAGTATATGTTCACTTCATGACACATTGTCGTGACCAAGCATTTATGAAAAGTGCTTTTAAGTAACTAAATAAATTGTAAAGCTCAAGTTTACACGGCAAATGTTTAAACACTACAGCAATAAAGAATAAGAGGGGGAAATGGCCTTACATTATACTAGCTCAGAAGCAACCTCTTGATACACAACAATTTGGCAAGGTTCAAAAAAGCAATTTGCATGTATGCTGTTTCGTTTATTTGAGATGTTTTGTCTGACATGCAAACACATTTTGATGCTTTGCGTGCGTAAAGTCTCCCTTAGTTGATTTGCCAATCAAATCAATTGAGTCCATTTGAAATATCGATCGCTCTGAAAATAAGTTCTCGTTTTCGGGACAGTCGGGGGGGGGGGGGTTCTAGTACCTTTTTAAGTGCAGCGACTAAACTGACATGTAGGGGGAAATAAACATGTCTGAAGAATAGGTTTTGAACTAATCAATCTAAGTAATTTTTTTCATATGCTAGATCGCTCCACAAGACAAATTACACCTAAAACACTGAGGGGAAAAATAACTACTTTCATTGTAGGGCTACACACGATTGATTGATTATTTGTATTTTTTTCGTCCCGTTGAGAATATTTCACTCGCTATTGAACGTCACCATTGCCGGTGAAGGGCTGTAAATTTTAGACTATGCTTAGCACTTACGGCTTTTAGAGTGATGGTTCTTTAGCGTGACACACCTGCTGCACACGGGATCTCGTATTTAAGGACATATCCGAAAGACCCGTGATTCTCAATGATTGATTATTTCCTGTTTTACGTCACACTCGAAGAAATTTCACTCATATGGAGACGACACCATACCGCGTGAAGGCCTTTGAGCAGGGGAGGGATCTTTATCGTGCCACACCTGCTGTAACACGGGACCCTCGTTTTTTCCGGTCTCCATCACATGACCGCCCCCATTCAGTCGCCTATTACGAACCGCAAGGGGAAACTGGACCTATTCTAACCCGACCCCCCACGGGTCCGTGATTCTCACTTCAAATGCCGACCTCTTGGCAAAGGAGCAATCACTACCTATTAACGTCTTATTGTTTGACGCCGCGCCGTCCGAGCACGGGGCTCGAAACTCACGAAAGCTTACTACGAGAGCCACCATCGACCGGTGAATCGCATTTTGATATCAGAAGACTTACACCAAATTGCAATGGTCATCAAGTTCAGCAATACTGGTAGTATACCTTAAGTCTGTCCTGACTACAAACCAGTATGCGAATGACCCAGAATAAAGACATTGGTCTTTTAAAGGACATTGAATTAATGTTTATTAAAGGTAGCATAATCTGTATTTATACGAAATATATCAAATCTTTCAGATTTTTTTTCTATGTATACATCTAATAAAGTTATGCTTTCATACATAATTTACAACATTGATTGTTTCTTGTTTTACGTCTACTCAGAATATCACTCCATATTGAAGACGTCACCCATCTGCCGGTGAAGGGCTGCAAATTAGGCCTATGCTCGGCACTCGGGGCCTTCAAGCAAGGAGGGATCTTTATCGTGCCACACCTGCTGTGACACGGGACCTCGGTTTTTACGATCTCATCCGAATGACCGTCCCATTCAGTCGCCTCTTACGACACGCAAGGGGATGCTGGGGACCTATTCTAACCCGGAATTACAACATTGAAAGTAAATTGTACATTACAACATTGAAAGTAAAAAGATACACAAGAACAAAACACTTGTTTCTAATTATTTATAATATTACCAACCTATGAAAAATAACAGTCACCTAGAATGTAGGCATGCGCAGTACTGTATTATTGTTTTGCAATGTATACACATGACCCTTTTCTCTTTGTTAACAATAGCATACGTATTTGATAACATGTCATAAGTACATGTATCTAATCATCTATTTTTGCATTTACAGTTCAAAAATACGTCGATTACAAACATTTCAAGTGTGATTTTGAATTCTACTTCCAAATAAGGACATGGCGTCACTCACTATGACGTTTTTCCTTTTTCCCATTATTCAATAGAACTGCCACGTTGTATACACGTCGTCTTTTTAGGCTTATTTCTCGCTGGTTGTTTGCATTTTGAACAGGTAGATTTCGTGGTTCACATTTTTACCGTTTATATATTTGATTTCCTTAAAGAAATCATAGACAGTGTAATAAAATTCAAAAGATACAGATTATGCTACTTTAATATTTGGCCCTTATAGCCTCTCATCCCCTATAGAGGCCACGAAATTCACATTTTACCCCGATGATGTACAGTCAAACCTGTTTTCAGAGGCCACCTTAGGGAAGTTATGAAAGTGGCCACTTAAGACAGGTGGCCTCTTATTCCAGTTTGCCCTGTAGACAGCCAGTCGATCCAAATATGAACGAGTTATAAATTGTCTTACACTTCACAGAGTAAATCAAAGTGAATTTCATAAAATTACTTATCATAATGATATATATGTAGAAAATAATGCATGTACATGTTTTCTTGTTTAAAAGGGATTATTATTATCCTACGTACCTCTCTCTCTCTCTCTTAAAACAAGGTCGTTGATTTATGTTTGTTTCTGTACATAATAAGTCGTTGCTGTTTTCGTTCTGGATCCGATCCACATTATTCTGAATCTTACATTGTACCAACATTTAATTATGCTGCAATCTTGCGAGATAAACCTTTCAAGGTTTTCACTAGGATTTTTTAAAACTCGACTCGAGTTCAGGATTCATGGAACGTTTTTTTTTGGGTTTTTTTTGGTAAAGGTTGTGTCTCGCTAAATTTGATGAGTCCCAAAACTATTAGGATTTATCACGCATTACTACGGTGGTAAACTCACGTCAAAACAACACTTCTTTTAAGCAAAAAAAAAAATTTTTTTAAAAAAAAAAAAAAATTACCACCAAAGCTTCCGGATTTGGTACGATTTATCGTCACAAGAAATAGATAGAACACCTAGTTATAGTCTTTAAATACCTTATAACCTGTATGCATGTCCACGTTGTACTAAAAGATATGGGTAGAGTCTTCTTCGTAATGAAAATACATGCTTCAAAATTCGTTTCAAGTATACAAAAGATAAACAACAATATTTTCTTGTAATAAAAACGAAGTTTCGCTTCTTCGTTTTTTGATAGGATCCCGATCCGACATTCGTAAAAACTCTCCGAGTTTTGACGTGCGGAATTTTTCCGCTGATAAGTCCGCGGACGTCCTGTTTTAAAACAATGTCGCGTCTCAGATCAATTTGCTGCGCATATTACGCAGATTGTTGACACAATGGCCGTCTATTACAGTGTAATTGTAGCGTGAAACCTAATAATAATTTATATAAATTAGCAGAGGCGGCTGAATCCCCTCAGTTAACTTTCTGAGGACCTGGTTAATTCAAAATATACAACTATATGATTACGCAATATATACAGATAAAGGTCTAGACTACTCATCTATAATTCAAAGAAGCTCCTGAGCAATCGGCTCCTACAACTCGAATTAGCTCCTGAGACGCTTGGCTCTTGAGGGCTCTTTACTAACAATACCGGCTCTTACAGCTCGGCTGCTCAGTTCGGCTCTTCTTGGCTCTCATGATCCTTTCTCGGTAGTAAATTAATATTAAAGCCAGGAAAAACTTATTCAGTCACGTATAAAGCTTTATTAATATCTATTAATTCTTAAACCTTTATTACCTTAATTGTAAATAGAGAACGTTCTGCTTCAGCTTCTACTTCGAACAGACTAAATTCTGCGGCTTCGCCTCTATTTATACTGTTTGAAGCACACGAGCGCCACCTAGCGATCGAAACATAATTGTAAAAATACAGCGGGTACTGGAATAACTTTTTCCGGATTGTCTCATAATTGACGTGTTGGGTAAGGTTTTGAGTGGCCGCTGGCCGTGTTACACAGGTGGCCGTTTATTCCAGTACAAATATATAGTGAAAATCATCGGTGGGAATTGAAAGTGGCCGCTGGTCGGGAGTGGCCGCTGATTCCAGGTGGCCGCTAGGACAGGTTTGACTGTATATGCCAAGCAATAATCAAGGAGAAGTTGAAAGTTCAAGGTACATGTATTTAAACAGAGTTTTCCTTTTTCTGACAACAGCAGGGAAAACTTTAGGCGCGTGTTCATTTTGGTAAGTTCCGTTATTCAGGGCATGGTTGGTACGTCATACATACGTGTTGCCCTACACTCGATTTTGTATATGTTTTTTTGGATTATGATTACGTTTGACACAAAGTTAACTTCGCCTTTTTGTATGTAGTATGGTTAATCTTTCACGCTCAGTATAAAAAATGGGGGATTTTTTTTATCGGCAGCATGACGATTCCAACGTAATATGTTCGAAAAAAATTCCAAGTAATGGATTCCATTTTTTTTTCACATTTGAAAAAAAAGTGCAGATTGGAACATCATCAACATGAACAACCATTGACTTAATTGGAAGCCGCACTTTCAACAGTATATTGTACCATATTTCACAAGATTTGGCGTTTATCAACATGAGCAGCCATCGACTTAATTGGAAGCCGCGCTTTAAACAGTACCATATTTCACAAGGTTTGGAGTTTATGAACATGAGCAGCTATTGACTTAATTGGAAGCCGCAACGCAGTAGGGACTTTCAACAGTACCAGATTTCGCAAGGTTGCCAGACAAATAAACTGATAGAATTAGCAGATTTATGGAAAACAGTTAAAAAAAAATAATACATGGCAAAAGCTAGTGTCAGACAAGGAAGACGAAATTAGATAAAAACATATACCAGCATTACCATACAAAGCACCCCTACCCAGAACGACGGCAAAAGCCAACGCAACCGAGCAGAATATTCTCATAAAGGCCAAATTGTTTCAAGGTCATTTCGCCAAGCAGAGTAACGAAGATAAATATACTGAATAAAGTGGCAAATATCTATATGTCAAGATTTAGATAGGAGTCAAAATGCAGAATCAATATACTACTGTACACAGAACAGCAATTCAGAATGCCGTCTTGTGGCTCCTGTAGAGGATTATGGGAGTCCAGTTAGACGTTTGAAAAAATGGGTTGGAATTAGAATAAACAAGTCTACTTGTAGTATAGTCGTTATTAAAAATGGGTATAGGATTTTGTTCGAAAATTTACTTGAAATCATCTGTTTGAACAGTTACTAGTTCACAAGGGATATTAAACTTAAAGACTGTCAGTGCAGAAATACAAAAGATTGTTGAAATGGTTTGTATAACAAGTCAAAGAAGCAACGAGTTGCGGAGGGTATAATGTTTTTGACCCGTCCGTCAGTCCTCTGCTTTTAGTCCCCTACCGGTTTGTAATCGGAGGGGACTATAGCTTTCTTCTTTTGTGTCTGTCTGTCCCCATTCCGTCCCTTTGGTTTTCCAGACTTTTTTTCTTACTGCTTGCAGATATTCATTTGATATTTGACACATTGCTTTGCCATTATTAATTACAGATCCAGTTCGAGATTTGGTTTTGATCCATCATTTTTCACTGAGTTATGGCCCTTGGACATAGAAAATTTCATAAATTATCAGTTTTTCCGCACTTTTTTTCTCACTGCTTGCAGACATTCTTTTGTGATATTTGGGTACATTGCTTTTGTCATACCAAGTTCAGATCAAGTTCAAGTTTGGTTTATTACTGTATTGGTCCTTGTCCTATCCTGGCCACCATGTTCCCTTTTACCATAAGTATATGATATAGCCTACATAATGAAATTAGAATATTGTTACGGTCCAATAATTTGTGTAACCGATAGGGACTATGTATTGCGTGTGCAATACTCTCAGAATGCTTGTTTTTGTTGATTTTTGTGTCAGCACAACTCCTCTGAAACCGTTCAACAGAATTTCATGAAACTTTGTAGTTATACAGAACATACTGTGTAGATGCGCATATTCACAGGAAATTCTTATTCATTTTTATCCCCCCGCCATAAAATGGCCGGGGGCATATAGTGTTACCCTGTTCCGTCATCATTTGGTTTCCGTTCATTATCTCTGCAACGGTTGCACACATTCAACTCAAATTTGGTATATGGATATGTCACGGGAATATAGGAATATGCAGGTCGAGTTCGAAGTTGGTCATGGTCCGATGATTTTTGACAGAGTTAGCCCTCTTGAACTTAGAAAAAATCAGAAATTTTTCGTTTCCGTTCATTATCTCTGCAACGGTTGCACACATTCGAATCAAATTTGGTATATAGATACGCCACAGTTCATGCATCACCCTTACGAATTTCCTTCATTAGACTTCACTGTAGGCGGGGGCATTCGTGTCGCACCGACACATCTAGTTTTTCTAGGAGTTATGCCCCTTTTGAACTTAAATATTTGGCCAAAATGAAATGTACTATTGAAACAGTTTGTCAGCGCAACTCCTCTGAAACCGTTCAACAGAGTTTCATGAAACTGTGTAATTTATAATGAGGACATACCGTGTAGAAGGGCATATTTACAGGAAATTCTGATTTGATTTTTTAAAAGGTTGATCCACGCTCAAGTGTTGTCATAGGTTTTTCAAAAATCTTTATTTCATTACACTTTGCACATGATAGAAATATATCTTCTAAAGGAATTTCATTCACTGGATATAATAAATAATTTGGTAAACTTTTGATGGTGAAAAATTGCTATTTCCCATAGATAATTAATTAAATATAACGAAAAAAATATTGCCAAGGGCAATAACTCCTAATATTCTACATTGATTTTCCTAATATGCACATTAAATTTATGCATATTTAGTTATTTACAAATAGGCAGTTTTTCTAAATTGCTAACATTTAAAAAATTTTCATTTTATTTTATTTAATAATTCTGTTCTACAAAAATTATTCGAAATGTGCGATTTTCTGATGTAAACCTATACTTTTGTTTTTGTATGCCTGACATCTTAAAAAAGGTGGCAACATACATATTTTCTTTCGTAATTAATTAGATTAAATTATAAATGAGTAGAAAAAGAAAGAATTTTACATAAATTCCTTAGAATTTCTGAAGGTGCATCAACCTTAAAGGGGGAATTTATATCCCTTTCACTTGTTTATCAATTAAACACTGAACGGATGAAGGATAAAATTGTTGCTTTTGTATGTTTAATGAAAATATCTCTTACTTTATGTTAGAAAAAAAAATCCTAATATAATCAAAATTTATTCGATTATTTGTATCCATTTATAACCGATATTCATTTATGATATTCTACCTGACTTCCCAAAACCTCTCATAATGTGTAGCATTCTCAAGCAATGTTGGAACGTGGGGTATGTGGGCTTTCTCACTTTTTCTTTCATGTGCCTAATCCATTAATTAATTAATGCATACAATATCCCGCTTTTAGAATCGATGTTACAGACGTTAGGGAATACTGTGGTATTTGTTTTATAAAGGGCGAGTTTTTAAGTTCAGTTTCGATCAGAAGATATCTTTTCATCATATAGAAGTCTTTGAACATCGTGGAAAGTAATTTAGGATTCATCATAAGAAGTGTTTAGGATTCATTATCATTTTAAAGGAATTTTAAATCGCTGATACATGTACACATGTATATGGTAATAGTTTTGTGACGTTATTGTTCTATTTGGCATTTAGGAATCATCTGACTAGGGGATATCTTAAAAGGAATTTTAATTAGCTGATACATGTATATAATAACGGAATTATAATTATGTTATCTGGCAATGTGGATCTTTTAGATTCGGACAATGCAGATCTGGCAGTGAATTCTTGTATGAAGTCCAGACGTTTAGCACAATGCAACTTTCAACACGTAGAATCACCTGACCAACCCTAAATTTTAATCCCAACCCTAGAAATTTTTTTCTTTAATTTCATAGTTGGAAAAAAAATTGATTTTTTTTTGGTTGCAAAAATGTTTCCAGTCCATGATTTCCTTTTTAATTCAACATTGAAATGAATAGAGATACTAAACATATAATGTGTTAAGCATGTGAACAATTTGATAATGTTTGTAACTCCAAACCAATCTTCAAATAAAGTTTAAAATTCATTAGAAATTCATAGCTAATGATAATAAATCATAAA
>CAJDSM010014846.1:1377-34742 GCA_903981925.1 Ostrea lurida
TTTCATAGGTTGGTAATATCGTAAATAATTATAAACGAGTACTTTGTTCTTTTGTATCTTTTTGCTTTTAATGTTGTAATTACGTACGAAAGCGTAACTTTATTAGATGTATACATAGAAAAAAAATCCGAAAGATTTAATTTTTCGTAAAGATACAGATTATGCTACTTTAACATAATGAGCATATGGATATTCAACTTAAACATAAACCTATACTGGCTTAAGTTACAAAAAATGAACCATACCTCGTCCTGTTCAACGCACATCCGGGAATCCACATTTGTGCATTTCCATAAATTGTCTCTCGTGTGATCTATTCGTTTTTCATCAAGCTCTTGAAAAAGCTAAAAATGAAAGTATAAAGAGAGTTCATGAATTGCTTATGATACGATCGACTTGAAATCAGTTAAAACACTTATACATTTTGTTGATTTTGTGAATAATCATAGTACCTCGCACATGCTGGACATTTCCCTTTCGAACGCCACTCTTGACTTGTTAAATTCCTCGATTAAGTTTCTGTAGGATGATTCTACAAGCAATTTGTTTTTCATTAAAAATGACATAATGTGCGAAAGCCGGTAGTATCAAAAAAGAAAAATGATTACGATAAATGAAATTGAGAGGGAGGACGTGAGAGAGAAAGAGAGCGTGTTACTAAATGATTTAATAGGGAGGAAAAGAAGCAGGAGAAACCCCCGTGATTATGAGAGAGACAGAGAGAGATTTATTTCTTTAAAAAAATCGATTAAACGTTTAAAATTCATTCCTCCATTGTTTTGTTTTTCTTTTCAGATGTAGTATGCAAATGATTGCATTACTAAATGAGCATAATGTTATTTTCTCTGTATACTTTATACGCCTATATTTCCGCAATACCAATGGACAAATCTATCTTTCTTTTTCATAGTATCGATTTATTTCATGATCAATCAACATAAGGAAAACTAGAATGTTATGTTCACCTCCACATGTCTTCATTGTGAATTTCGAACCTCGGACCAAAAGTAAACGATTGTAGGGGTGAAACGATGCAGTACCTTCTCAATTCGATTCGATTTTTGATACTTTAGTCTCGATTCGATGATTTTCAATTCGATACAATAGCATGTAACAAATTATTTATACTTCTAAGATTTTTTATGTTTCATTATATTTATCGCTTTCTGCAAATAAATTCAGACCAATATAAAAGAATTTAACATAAAGTAAAAATTTTAACATGCCATACCCAGAATTTATTAGGGCGCATTTTTCAACTCGACTGCGTCAATTTCGCACAGTAAATTTTACTCAAACGTTGACTAGGCAATTTTCAATTGCATTGGCCATTCAGAAACCGTGTTTTCTAAAACAATTTGTGCTATAATTTTAGAACCGTATCGAACCGAAATCGACCCGGAATAAATCGAACATCGAATCGAGACCAGTACATCGCGATTCAGCTGCATCGCGATGTATCGTTTCACCCCTAAACGATTGGTTATCATATAATCGTTGTCATTTATGGTTAGTCATTTATTGGTTTTTTTATTTAATGGTTGTCATTTATTAGTTATCATTTATTGGTTGTCATTTATGGTTGTCATTTATTGGTTGTCATTATATTGGTTATCATTTATTGGTTGTCATTATTGGTTGTCATTTATTGGTATTTAGTATTTATTGGTTTCATTTAATTGGTTATCATTTTATTGGTTATCATTTATTGGTATCATTTATGGTTGTCATTATTGGTTATCATTTTATTGGTTATCATTTATTGGTTATCATTTATTGGTTGTCATTATTGGTTGTCATTTATTTGGTTATCATTTATTGGTTTGTCATTATTGGTTGTCATTTATTGGTTGTCATTTAATGGTTACATTTATTGGTTGGCATTTATTGATTGTCATTTATTGGTTATCATTTATTGGTTGTCATTTATTGGTGTCATTTATTGGTATCATTTATTGGTTGTCATTTATTGGTTGTCATTTATTGGTTATCATTTATTGGTTGTCATTTATGGTTGTCATTTATTGGTTATCATTTATGGTTGTCATTTATTGGTTTTCATTTATTGTTATCATTTATTGGTTATCATTTTTGGTTGTCATTTATTGGTTATCATTTTATTGGTTATCATTTGTTGGTTATCATTTATTGGTTGTCATTTATTGGTTATCATTTATTGGTTGTCATTTATTGGTTATCATTTATTGGTTATCATTTATTGGTTGTCATTTTATTGGTTATCATTTATTGGTTATCATTTATTGGTTGTCATTTATTGGTTATCATTTATTGGTTTTCATTTATTGGTTATCATTTATTGGTTGTCATTTATTGGTTGTCATTTATTGGTTGTCATTTAATGGTTGTCATTTATTTGGTTATCATTTATTGGTTGTCATTTATTGGTTATCATTTATTGGTTGTCATTTAATGGTTGCAGTCATTTATTGGTTGTCATTTATTGGTTGTCCAATGAAAACTTGCGTCTCTATTCACTTTCATCTAAGTCTTGCACTCCAGCTGTAAACAATGATGGTAGACCTGTAGCCATAAAACTTAGACGATCTTTCTTTTGATCTAATTTAAGCCTCACTTTCATTGAAGGAACCATTGTAAAAAGAATTTCACGTTCTATGGCTCCGGAGCAAAGTATCTTTTTTTTTTGTCACAACAATGTTTTAGTCACACTCGTAGTACAATATTCACCTCGCCTCAGATTCGGTGAATATCGTACTTCAAAGATGTACTCACCTTAAAAAAGTCAATGACTGTATAATTCTACCTCAACAAAAGTATAACTAACATTATATTGAATCCGCTCTTTTATTATAATAACAAAATGAATTTTGATTCAAAACAAGAAATGGTTTTGTTGTTCTTCTGGGGGATGTGACAGCTGTTATCAAATGGCGTGCAAAGGTGCGTTTAACACATATTCTCCTTCCGTCATTTCCCCGATAATATATATTTGACCTCGTATCTATATTTAGATCCTACACTTTGGGTGTTGAGTGTTTTTAATTATAAATCTCTCTTTCTCACTCTCTTTAGATAGATAGTGATAGATACTATATATATGTACATACAAAGATAGACACATAGATAGAAAAACTTGGTAATGAAAATTATTTTAAATATTAGACATACCATTCTTTTCTAAGTCGTCTTTTGCTTTGGATTCCTTTACTCGAAGCTGAACAGAAAAAGAAAAACATGGATTAAAATGAAGCTTACTTTTGCATGATCTAAACACTTTTTGCATAGATTTCCTTCCTCATCCAAAGAAAAACATTTCTTTACAGATAATTTGAGTGATGATTCTCACCAATGTGCTAAGTGAGGAAAAACACTTGGAACTTGAATATCAGCACTTGAATATGAAATTTAAAAAAAATGTCTAATGTGAAAAATCGAACCTTTTCCAGTTCTTTTGGCGGGGTTTGACCTACATTCTTTTCGGTGTATTTGAGTGAATTGTGTAACTTATCGTGGTCGTCCCCTTTCTGGTGGTAGGTCTTCTCTTGCTGCGAACAGAAAGAAAATAATACACAGCTAACAAGAGCAACGCCAACGTGGCATAATATGCCCGAAGATTTTAGTGGGATTCATATTTCAGCAGAGTTATACTGTCCTTTAAATGCTAATTCATTATCATGCTTATTGAGAAACAATATGCATCCTTCACTTGGCATAAGGTGCATAGGTACCAAGTCTGATGGTCCTAGCCCAAATACAGTTTGATCTCTATTTTTCCTGATAGCTAACAGTGACTTTGACCTTGAAAAAACAATCGGCATCTTCCTCTCATCATGGTAAATAACTGTACCAAGTTGTAAGATCCTGGGTCTTGTGGTTTGGTCTGTATCCTGCCTATACGTTTTCCCACTAAGTGACACTACAACTAAGTCCTTGACCTTTGACCTCCAACCTTCAAAAACAATGGGCATTTTCCTTTCATCATGTTGATCTATTGTACCAAGTTGGAAGATCCTGGAGCTTACTGTTCGTATCCTGCCTACAAGGCCCGAACAGACAGACAGACGGACGACGCTATACCATAATACATATCCTGTCTCTGACGGACGTATAAAAACTGGGCTTGTAACTTCTTTTCATCATGGATAATTTTTTCCATTTTTGTTTTAAATGCATGAGAACCGACCATGGGCGGCTTATTAATTTTTTTATATCGTTTTTTGATTGAGTATACTTACACTGGTAAGTTTGCTGTACACTGATTTTGCGCTGGAGTGAAGTTTCTGAACGGTCTCCTCCATCTAAAAAAAATCAGTACTAAACAAAATATCAGCATAATCTGTATTTTTCAGATTTTTTTCTTCTATGTATACATCTAATAAAGCTATGTTTTTATACGTAATTACAACATTGAAAGTAAAAAGACACACAAGAACAAAACACTTGTTTCTAATTATTTATAATATTACCAACCAATGAAAAATCACAGGTGCTTGGGTTCAGAACCACACCCCACCCCCCGAATAGCTTAAAACATTTTTTAAAATTATTTTGTTGGTGAAAATATCTCTAAAACATGTCAACAGTGACTTGCATACCTGAAAAGTCCAAAATAACTAAAAAATAAGCCCTTTTTAAAAAAAAATCCCTTCTCGACATGTAATGTTGAGAGGGTATTTTAATGTTTTAGGCTATTCAGGGGGCGGGGGGTCCTGAACCCAAGCACCTGAGATGTAACTGGGCGTCTTTTTCAATGAAATATTACTAATATTTTTGCAATGCCTTCATATAAGTGGCGGTAGGTTTTTTTTTTTTTAAATATCTAAGCCGTGTATTGAATAATTACTCGCCACTTTCGTTCAACTAGTATTCAACCAGTGTTTGTGCGTGCGCATGAGTGAACCTGTTGAAACACTTCACGCATGTGCACAGACCAACCACTTCTGCCAGTTGTCGTGGTTTCAACATTGACTTCTTTGCGTACCAGTATTTTTGTTACAAAGTCATGATGGTAACATCTCGTTATGTACATGTACAACTATATAAAGGTACTGCGTGACTACAATCTAATTAAAATTAGATCCTTTGATCCGCTCCCTTACTATCGCTACACGATAGTATGGGAGCGGATCAAAGGATCTAATTTTAATTAGATTGTGCGTGACTACTAGTGAAGTATGTACTGGGTGTCACGTGACTTACAGCTTTTACTTGACGTTTCTGCTCGTCGGTGAAAGAAGAAACTTCTTGGGCCAGCTTCTCAAAGTCTACCCCTGCTGTCTCGTGGACCTGTGCTATTCTGGACGTGTCAGTCTTTACTTCTTTCCATGCTTTCTCCAGCGATCTAATAGTGAAGTGTGTAAAGCTGGTCAGTCATGTTAAACTGTGATGGAGTCATCCCTCCTCAAAGGTCAAAATTAAAAATTAAAATCTTAACGAGGTCTGTGTATAATGTGTCAAAAATAAAATAATATAAAAAAGGACGGATATTATTGTTAAAGTATCATATACATTTTCTGTTCTCTTTATTATCACCAAGCTTAGGATTGGCTTGTATACGAACGATAATTATTTAGGAGATTGCTTTTACAACTTTTCGGATAGATAATTCGTTTTCATGAAAATGATACTTTGACTTTTATTCCGGCCCTATATCCGGTATCTGGATTAGGTTTCTTTACCACTATTATTAATAGCGTGCTCTATCAAATATCACTATTGTAAATTTTTATACTGTCAGCATGCATCAGTGGTCATTCGCGTATTAGATATGCCGGTAGTATGGCTCTTGTTTCAATTTCTTAAGAATGGAAAATCTTTATTTTGTATTCATAGCAAAGACATACGTTTTTGTTGCATATCCATTTCTTTGCCCCCCTTCTCCCCATGTCATTTGTTCTTACTATTAAAATTGCCGCATTCTTATTACAACCAATATGTAACACCACCATTACCACTGTATTCTTACCACTACTGAAAGTATTCTTACCCCCAATAATTGTATTCTTATAGCCACCATTAATGTATTATTTCTACCACTAACGTATTTTAACCACTTTCACTGAGTTCTTATCACAACAATCTGATTAAAACAAATCTCAGCGCATAATTTGCTTAAAAGTTTATAATAACAGCTAATCCGGCACAATAACTGTTACTTTCGAACTGCAATTGAAAACGAAAGTATACAAATGTTACATGTATATGGCGAGATGTGAGTGGCCATAACCTCGTACAATGTAGTATAAATAAGTATAGTAAATAACTAAATAAATAATAGCATCGCCATCATTTGATTTAATATTTTCGGAGTTTTAGAACGCTGTCTGACCTGTTTTCTGATTGCACTACATCATAAACTTTCTAGATATGATAAGCTCAAATCTGATTGGCTAAAGCAAAGGTAATGCTTACGTCACAGAACATGACCATCTATTGGTCGTTGCCAACTCTCTTTGCTAGATTCTTCCACTTCCATAGGGCCGTAACCAGGAATTTCCAGGGGGGGGGGTCACAAGACAAAGGCAAGGGTCTGAAGGCCGCTAATTAGGCCTCCAGCTGGTCCTGGGTCACAAGACGAAGGCAAGGGTCTGAAGGCCGCTAAGTTAGGTCTCCAGCTGGTCCTGGTAGGTGGTCCGGGGCGGAAACTGAGGGGTTTTAGCATTTTTATTAGCCGGGTACTATAGCGTTAGCTATGGCCCGGCTATAGGGATAGCCTATCTGTGCGTAGCAATCCGGAAATGACCCTAACAACCGCCAAAATAAACTTACACTCTTCATAATCAATCCATCGTAGGTTGTTTTTGAATGCAAAATCCATAACTTTTTAAAATTCCGAACCAAGTTTCGATATCCAAAACATTCGAAAGTGAAGGGATTATGTAGTAGTGTAGCGGAAAGTATAAGAGAAAACTTGTACTGACTCACTAGTGAGCTAGCTTTTCTGGCAATGTTGTTGGGTTTCTATCTTAATCACGCAAGTTAAGCAATGGCGAGCGTGGGCAGCACTTGGATTGATGACCGCTACACGTTACAATTTATCATTTAAAAAAAAACTGGCATCAAACGCATTTTCAATTTACTCTGAAGGCAATATTATGTATGGAAAAGCACAAAAAAGGGTTAGAACAACCTCAACTTTGGCTTGAAATGTAAAGTTTTGTTTTCTTCAACACAGTACCTGGATATCAGTACATTCAGTACTTTGATTTTAAAATTGGGGGGTTGGGGGGGTTGGGGGTTGGGTTGCACGTGTACACCCCTCCCCCTGGTTACGGCCTTGTTCCACCATCATTAATGTATTCAACTCTTACCCCGACTCTGTCTTCAGTTTACAGCTTTCCACGAGCTTCTGTAAATCTTTGGAGTACTCTTTTTCTATCTTCGCTCTGAAGGAAAAAGTCATTGCTTCATAAGTATGCTGCCATAGAGCTCGCCGTCTCTACCCTCATGTGTTTTCAACTGAAATTTCATTTAAAATGCTATTTTTTGCAAATAAAGATCGGAACACCTTTGATTAAAGGCGAGATTAATGTAGAGGATTTTGATATTTTTTGTACAATGATATGTTTTGTTCTCTCCATCAAAATGATAGATGTTGTGTTCTGGGTTTCCATCAAACAGTTCAATACTTCGTATTGTGTGCGTGCGTGTTTCAATCAACTCATCGCTAATGAATCATTACAATATAGTCCATATCTTACTAGTAATTAGAGACTTTATGACAAACCTGTGTCAGTTTGCAAAATCAATGAAAAGAGTTACAAAAATAAAATTTTCTGCCAACTAGCGAGTTTATAAATTCACCCAAAAATGTAAATTATGTGAAATATCCTCTGACACAGGGATTACTGGTACTGGATTATAGGAAGATTAAACTTAGTCAACGTGACGTAATGGATTTATATGATAATATTACATGCGTACTTCTTTAGCAGGGATCGAAATGAGTATAATTTGTTGCATATCAATCAAATTACACCACAAACTTTTTAAAGGGACTGACCCATGATTTTTTTTTATCAAAAGCTTTTTTCATTTTTGATGTTTAACATAAAGACATAACACATTTAAAGTCTACATTAAAATTTTGGACATTTTGAAGGCAAGGATTATAGAGCTATTTTAGCCGTAACTCTTTGTTATGTAAACATTTTTATCACTTGATACAACGCTACATTTGGGGGTGGTGGTTATGCGCCAATGTTGCCTGGCGATTCCGCAGAAGGAAAAATGTAAACATGAACATGTTCACATGTATTCACGAGGAATACCTTAGTCCAGGAAATTATAATCTGCAGTCATCGCCCAGTCTCCGCACAAGGACCGCCACCCCAAATGTAGCGTTGTAACCAGTTTAAATTTACAAACAAAATATGAATTGTTGATATTGTAATTTAATGCATTTTGAAGCTGTACAGTCACAATTATGAACATTATACACATCAGACAAGATACTATGATCATAAAAAGTGAAAAACAAAATTTCGGGGGGAAATCGTGGGTGATAAAATATGAGTGGCCCTAAATTTTTATTTATTTTTTTTGGTTGACATTGGATACACCATCTTCCTTGTAAGCCTATACGTAATCATTTCTCACGATCTCATACAGCGGATATCCATCTTATAACTGATCATTGACAATAAGCGTTCTGTTTCCTCACAAAAAAAATCTCCTTCATCATTCAAACAATTTTTACCCGGTTTATGAAAATCATGTTTTTGTAGATACCGGTAATTTTGCAAGCAGCCACAAACACAGTTGTGTACGTGTCCCGCTCGGTGTTCTGTGTGCCAGTTGCTATGTCATTCAGTGACTATACATCATCACCTAATGTAACTTCTAACCTTTGTCTGAAATAGGTTTCCACTTCGTTAGACAGTTTTCTTCCTTCTTTCATGCGGTTTTTGAGTTCATCATGGCCCTTAGAACTGTTGATGTCCCTGTCCTATGTGCGATTTAAAAAGATGATTCCAAAGGTATGTCAGGAGGTAATCAACTCTACAGGTGTTTTATAAATGGAGAGATCACGATACATACAGAGAGATCACGATACATACAGTTGTCATTTTAAACTGAATATTTTTGGAGCAATTTAAGTTTTACTTTCGTCAAATCTTAAGGACTGTGAAGACAGTTGTATTGATAATGCAACGGCACAGTCTGTGACGCTTTAACGACATTACACTCTATCAATCAAACGNACCGATGCGATTTATTCAGAATACAGAAATTTAACAGACTGGAAACNTTTACTTAAATCACCGTATACATATGTCTGTCACCTAAAGTTTAGAACTTAGAGCAATATACCGATGCGATTTATTCAGAATACAGAAATTGTTAACTTACCCAGAAAGAGTCTTTGTATCTCGGTGTCGGCATCGCTGTGGATAACGTTGTTTCCTCACCAGGCCTTGCTGTCCTCTGTTCCTCACTAGGCCTTGCTGTCAAACACCGGGAAAGAGGAAGTAGAATACATGTAAACACACTTCAGCTTAAAACGAGGTGAAACAGGGCACCATTCAGAAAAAATTTAAATCTACGTAGACGACATTTCATGGCTGTATGATTTGAAGGTTGATCCCTCAATGACGATTTCCTCCGCGATAGCGATTCTCTGGTTAAGATAGGAGGAAACGTCAATTTGTCAGCTGTGTGAGATTGATTTAAATATTGTGTGAAACAAAAAAAACAACAAAAACAAAAAACAAAAAACAAAAAAACCAACAACAACAAAAAACAACACAACACCCCCAACCATCAACCCTCCCCGCCCAACAGCTTTTTTTTCTTCTTATATAGATGAAAGAGTGCAATAACATGGCGATAATACGAGAGGAGGATTAAGAGGGGGCGTGTCATGAAAGTTGTAATCCCCCATTTGGTTGAATATTTTACACAAAAAGTCATTTTTCTCCCATCATTGGAGTCTTCATTCTTCCTTTGGGGGGCGGAAAAGGTATATTCTTTTTCACCCGCCCCTTGCATTATGATAGCCTTATTTCACTATGATTTTTTTTTTTTTTTGTATCTTAGTGATTTTAAAATTACTATTACCAGAGACGTATATATATAACCTCGTCCCTGTTTTTACCAAGAAAAGTAATTGAAAATTATCCAATCATTTATGTACTTTCAATTGTTTGGAAAAAACTAATTAATTGCAATTAATTACCATGACCTTTTGAATAAACTCTCATACACATATAATTCAAACCTTTTTTTTTTTTAACACATGTTTTTATTGCAATAGAGTTCAAGTTTCAAAGATGAAATCGAACTTGTAGAAATTTTAAAAGTAACTAGAACAATTTAACAGGTTCAAATTAATTGGAGCATATTTGCCGCAGTGATTTTTTTCCTGTTTTCAATTGTTATTTTCTACTATTTACAGTTACCAGCGCGGACGCGTGTGGAGCGAGGTTGACATCATTTTAGTCCACATTGTGAACCGGGAAGTGTTGCATGGCTACCAATGTAGAACAAGTCTACTTGAATGTCGAGGGTCGAGGGCCGGTGTACAGGTTAAGTGATCAAGGACCGGTGTACTGTATACGTGTAGTAATCAATAGCCGATGTAAACAGGTTAAGTGATCGATAACCGATGTAAATAGGTTAAGTGATCGATAGCCGATGTAAACAGGTTAAGTGATCGATAACCGATGTACAGTAAGTGATCATACCGAGTATATAAGTGATCGATAACGATGTAAACAGTTAGTGATCGATAACGATGTAACAGGTTAAGTGATGGCCAATTTAAATGAATCAAGTGATCGATAGCCGATGTAAACAGATCAATGATCGTATAGTCGACGTGCACAGGTCAAGTGATCGATAGCCGATGTACATACTTTTAGTGATCGATAGCCGATGTTCATAATTTTGGTGATCGATAGCCGATGTTCATATTTTTGTGATCGAAAGCGATGTACATACTTTTAGTGATCGATAGTGATGTACTTACTTTTAGTGATCGATAGCGATGTACATACTTTTAGTGATCGATAGCCGATGTACATACTTTTAGTGATCGATAGCCGATGTACATACTTTTAGTGATCGATAGCCGATGTTCATAATTTTGGTGATCGATAGCCGATGTTCATACTTTTTAGTGATCGATAACCGATGTGTATATACAAGTTGAAACAGAGGAAGATTTCTTAATGATATACTGATATCGTATAAAATAATCAGTTATTAGTACGAAATCGAGCATGTAAAACGTTGCAATATTCATCTTTCGCATTCTATTCTGTTTTTTCCATTTGTATTATACAATTTTATTCTATATTTTCCCATTTATTTTGTATATTTTTGGATTTCATATACAATACAATCTGAAATATTATAGACTAAAAATGGTGAACTAGACTCTATACAAATGAAAGTATACAGCATGAATAAGAAAAAATTGTATAATGAACTAGAATTAAACATATACAAATGAAATATATTAGAATACAATGTACAATACAAGAATTTTCTTCCGCCATGTAAAAAGTCGGGGCATGCTGCGCTGTTCCTACTGCCTACAATCAATCTTCACGTATGGACTATATGTATTTTGACTTGACGTTCCTCAAGAGATTCCGGATTAGATAACTTTACGCTCTTATTTTAATCACTCACGACTGAGAATCATTTTCCGCCATTCTAGTTTATACAATGAGTTAAGTAATCTTTTCACGAGTCTTTCACCAGACCCTGCTTACACTTATTAAAGTTGCAAGAATTTCAAGCGCCTCGAAAGTACAAAGTATAAAAGTCCGCAAACAGAATAATATAAGCAAATTATGCAATGAACGTGGGTGTTACAAAACAAGACCCATTATGCAATGGATACTGCCTTATCACATGTGATAAATCAAAGAAAAACGTTTGTTATAGTCTTCTATATATTGCATTTTTAGATCAATAAACAAGATAAGTACTATATATTCATATCATATTGGCTTATTCGGTACTTTAATGGACAAACAATACACCCTTTGAACGCTCCATATTTGTAGGATTAGCCGACAGGTGGTACAAACAAACCCGTCTTTTTGTATTCATTGCTCAATGAAAACACATGTCAATTTTCAACCAGAGAAATATAAGAGGAAAGATTCAGTGGATGTTAATGTAAGGAAATATTCCACACGATCCTCACACACAAAAAATCCACATGGATTTCATGCGAATATTTCGCATGAGAAGATGATGAGAATAATACAGTTTTCATGCAAAGTACATACTTTGTAAGGAAAACTTGGTTCGTGTCTATATTGGTTTTGAACAATGCGGAAGATGATATTATAATCCTAAATCTCTGTAAACTTTGATTTCAAGCAGGGCTAGAATTGTAAAGGAAATTAACAGAAACTTATATATTAACAGAATTTTATTTAACTGACTACATGTCAGATCCATTAATTATTGTTTCCCTCATTCTTTGTATTGTGTAATTTATTGATTTGTTGTTATTTATGACTATATGCCAGAGTATAATGGTGTTGTCAATAAATTAATTCATTCATTCAGTTTATGCAAGTTGTATATCGGTGTTGTGTGTATACAATATGTTTATCAATATCCAGCTATAGTGGTCGTCACGTGACTTGTGTGATTATTTTACTATAGGCGATAATGGGGTGAGTGTAATCAAAGTATATATCTTTTTCTCATATATCATATACAAACTTTTTGGACCCCTGAATATTACCGTACAACTTTTCAATGTGAGTGCTGCATGATCATAACATGAAAATCGCCGACATCTATCATGCATAACAGAATATTATACGATTTTCGCATGTCAGAATATCAGGCAAATGAATTTATTTTTCATTATTCTTGTCATTTTAATGTGCTATTAATATCACCCTATATCATTGATTAATCTATCTATCTAAATAAATTTGCCATGAAATTCGCTTGTGTGATTTTTCTTAAAATTATGGCATGATATTTGCACAATTTTCAAACGAAAAGTAAGGCATACAAAAATCGTACGAGCCACAACACCATGCTTCGACAGCTACCGCCAACAAGGTATCTGCGCGTTTCCGAGCACTTACAATGTACAAGTACTTTGTACTTAGTAGAACCCAAACCAGGTACATTTTAATACCAAGTTGATTCGTAATCCACTGACGGATATTAGTAATAGTAAAAATCATGATAAAATGTGATATATTATATAACATTGCTCAACCAAATCAGGGCTACACGGAAGATGCGCGATGATTTGCTGTGAAAGTCAAA
This sequence comes from Ostrea lurida, assembly GCA_903981925.1. Lineage (NCBI taxonomy): Eukaryota > Metazoa > Mollusca > Bivalvia > Ostreida > Ostreidae > Ostrea > Ostrea lurida. Next base: position 14,611 of record CAJDSM010014846.1, read on the forward strand.
TGAAACTGATGCACAAGTGTTAGAATGTTACACTGAGTGACGGAGTATTCTAGGGGTCTCAAAGGGAAGCACTACGTAACGTTCACTGTTAATAATCGATACATACCCCAAGAAAAGAATTTCAAAACCAGGTTCAGATTTCTTTTGTCTTTCAATTAAATTGAATGGTGGAAAAATAAAACTTTTAAATACAACGGTACAGATAGGTGAACCTTTTGTTAGAATTCTGTCCGAGTCACCACCATGGTCTCGCATTCCTAATTTCGCCATAGCAACTAGCAAGACAACGAGAGTTCCACACCTAGGAGAGTCAAGCAATGGTGGAATTTGTTATATTCTGTAGCGATTAAGGTAATGTAGAAATGGTTTTATCTGTAAACTCTCCACAGTTGTAAAATTTGATACCTAACTATAGATAAACAGTGACATTTGAAATCCTAGTAATCCACACCTTCAGCGTTCATTCAATTCATGAATTTTTTTTAGATGACCTATCGCCTGACCCACAGAAGTCTGGCGGGCAGCGTCGCTGATCTCAGTGATATCGCCGAGGAGTTCCTAATATGCCCGATATGTTCCGAAGATTTCACTGACCCTCGCACTCTGTCTTGTCTGCATTCGTTCTGTCACGAGTGTATTTCTGAACACATCCTCCAGAGTACGCATGACCAGCGACCACCTAAATCGTTCAATTGTCCGGTTTGCAAACGCGGTATCGACGGTCCAGTTCAGGTTCCGGTTGAATCGTGGGCAAATGTATTTCCAAGCAACAATTTCATCAATGGATTACTGGACGCTGCTAAGTTGCGCGCAGAAGACAGAAGATGTGACACGTGCCTACACCGGAACCGGAAGGTACTCGCAAACTTCTGGTGTGATGATTGCGGACAGGCGTTATGCAAAGACTGTCACGAAGTGCATAGCTGCATGAAGTTTACGCAGTCCCATCAAGTAATTGAAATAGAAAGCATCAAGCAACTTCCTTTAAAGAGCACCTCAATTCATTCCCTCTGCCCGGATCATGATGGGAAATTTCTTGATTTCTACTGCAACGACCATAACGCCATCCTCTGCTCCAACTGTGTGACAGTCAGCCACAGACAGTGTTCCAATGTGAAGACGTGTAACGAGGCCGCTGCTGAATACAGAAATGAGACGCGTGGACTGATAGAGAATCTGAAGCACCAAACGGACTGGTCGGTCCGAATCATGGATAATCGTAAACACTGCGTCGACTCACTAGAGGGCGCAGCCAAACAAGTAAAGAACCAAATAGCTAATATTAGAAAACAAATCAATGACGTATTAGACGCCCAGGAGAATCGCATAGTGGAGGAGCTGGAAGATCTGAAAAAGAAAGAAATGGAAATTCTAGAGACAGAGAAAGAGACATGCAAAGGCATTATCAGCACTACCCGGAATTCCGCAGCACTTCTGAGAAACACCCTGAAACACGGAACGGATAATGACCTGCTGTCTTGTATTGCTCAAATAAAGAAAGAGACACGTCTCAGCGAAAAGACGCTGAAAAATATCTCGAACCACCTTAAAGACGTCTATGTGGATTTCAAACCCGACCAAAATTTACCCACTGTGCTGAATCAACTGAAGGAGCTTGGAAGTTTCGCTGTGTCTAGACAAAGTATTCTGATTCCGCCGTCGTACGCCGTCAGAGCGGACACTGTTTTGGTGCCAGCAGCCCGGGAGCACATTGAAGACGAACATTATCCAACCCTTCAGGCAGAAAATAACAAGCAAAAAGAAACTCTCATGCAAGATCTNCCCAACCCTTGAGGCAGAAAATAACTACAAGCAAAAAGAAACTCTCATGCAAGATCTGAAAGATTTCAAAAACTTTGTTCTACCACCAATCGTGAGTACCCCGGTAACCTCTACTCCAAAGAAAAGTCCAGTTCGAAGCTCCAGGAAACAGCGGCCCACCACCGCCCGCTTAGCCACTTTGGATAGCAATTTTCGCGGACAAACACCAAACGACCGAGAAAACTGTTCCCTCACGGGGGCCGTGTTTATTGATAATGGTCGAATAGTTCTTGTTGACCAGGTTCACAGAAAATTGAAACTCTTCGATCATCAATGCAAATGGATAACGGAGAAGGTGTTGTCGGTCAAACCTTATGACGTTGCAAGTTGCAGTGGGACTGAAATTGCTGTTACCCTACCGAAAGAGAAGAGGGTTTTAATGCTGTCCGTCAAAGACGCTGATTTCTCCGTCACTGGGGGTTTTCAAACTGGAGCGAAGTGTTTTGGCATCGCCTTTACACAAGATGCTTTTGCTGTTGCATGCTACTCTTCTCCACCGACCGTGAAGATTATGTCACGTGATGGACGAGAACTGAGGGTTTTCAAGCGAGATCAGTTTGGACAGGACTTGTTTTTCTTCGCCGATTACATAACTGTCGACAAAGATGGCCACAATCTTTTCGTAACTGATAAATACAAGAAGTCTGTGATATCCATGACAACAAAAGGCGAAAAACGATGGGAGGTAAAGTACCACCACCTGAAAGGACCGCGAGGGGTCGCTGTTCACGGAACCCGTCTATTTGTCGCGGGAAATCGCTCTCACAACATTCTGGAAATGTCGACAGAAGGGGAGGTTATTGGCGCTATAGTGTTAGATGGTGTGAACAATCCCCACGCATTATGCGTTAGCCCGGGTGGGGACCGTCTGCTGGCCACTCAGTATCACCTGACCTTATCCAAGACCGAGAAAAACACGGTGAAAATTTTCAAAGTACCTAAGAGAAAAGTATAGAAGAGTTGAACCAAACGTATATGTACATGTATTTATAAATGTTGTCTCTTGTCTCCCTTTTTGTGGTGGGCACATGCCGAATCATATATATCACATGATGTTATGCATATGTGTCACTTCAATGCTGCTACCGTGTTTGGATGGATTTGTACATGTAGGTGGCATATATCTCAATAAATATTGTTATAATCAAAAGGCATATGCCGATTCTCTTATGTAGATATTACATCGTCACCCTTTTCGTGCAATCCCGTGGGATCCGGGTTAGAATAGGTCCTCAGCACCCCTTGCTTGTCGTAAGAGGCGACTGAATGGGGCGGTCCTTCGGATGAGACCGCAAAAACCGAGGTCCCGTGTCACAGCCGGTGTGGCACGATAAAGATCCTTCCCTGCTAAAGGCCATGAGCGCCGAGCATAGGCCTAAATTTGCAGCCCTTCACCGGCAAATGGTGACGTCTCCATATGAGTGAAATATTCTCGAGCCCTAAAACATTATATAACCAACCAACCTTTTCATGCAATTATTTTCAAAAGAGACGGAATAGTCATGAACGAACGGGTGATAAATTTGGGAAAAATTGAAATACTGCATTTTCCCCTTGATTCAATATTGTACATAGTGACTGCATATGTAGATTCCCTTTGGTTCAAATATGTATGGCAAATTCTTATTGAAATAAAATCCACAAGCAGACGGAAAGCTCAAACAATCAAAACTGGCTACTTTATAATGTCACTAAAATGCTGTAGACGAATAAAATTCGATCAACAGTCGCAGCCAATTTATAATGTTTACGCGGTGTGAAGTGGTATGGCGCTATATAACTATAGAGATTTATTGGATTTCTAACGATGGCAGTGTTTGATGATATTTTATAGGAAACGGGGTTATTTTTAAAAAGAAATACTAATGATAACAAGAAAGCCACGTATGACACGTTTCTCTCATAATGAAAAAAAAAATATCCTGTTATAGCTTGCAGAGTTGATTTTTTTTATATTCCCAAATGAATAAATAATATACTTTTGTAATTGGAAAGTATAATTTCTTGGCTTTCATCTTCGCTATAGCTGTCCGTCTAATTATTAGGGATGGCATTTCATGAACAATGTTTTTTCTACTCTTGGATAATTAGCTGACAGATGCGTCAATTGTATAGGATAGGGCTATTCTATCGATCCCATCTTCCGTTAACGCAGCAACCAATATGGCGACAACGAGGCTCTGAAACTAGCAGTCGATCAGCAAACTCCCAAGGTACGGTCTTTTCTCAGGATGACAAGATTTCATTTGATGCACTTTGTATTGGTTTCGGATTAGTAATGTCTTTGGGCTGTTATTGGATTAAATCGATAACCAATCAGCAGTTCAATAGATCTTTAAACTTGTGATCATGTAGGCAGACATTTAAATTTTTTGTTTTAATTTTAGACATCACGGTGCGTATGATCTTGTGTGTATATATAGCGATTGAATTTCTATGATAGAATTGATTCTTGCAGAATGTTCGGCCCGAGGCTGTATNGTATATATAGCGATTGGATTTCTCTGATAGAATTGGTTCTTGCAGAATGTTCGGCCCGAGGCTGTATGCCGTGATAGCCTGTTTCCCGCTGTTTCATGCCTGGTCATTAAGTAATGTCAACCTGAATCTCCGTGACCACAGTCACTCCGGTCACTCCGGGCTCTTCAATCACGACTCCCGACATGGAGGAATCAAAATGGGGGTTCCAGACGACCTCTGTGACAACGGAAAGGTCTGTTTTTACTCCATCTGCATCTGTCAGCATTTGATTTGATTTAAAAATGATAAAATGCAACCTAGTACAAACCAGTATTTTGAAAAAGAATACCAAAACATCAAAGTGTATATATGCTGTAAGAAAAACATGATATTTTCACATTAGACTTTAGCTAGAGATGTATAGAAACAGATGTTGTCCCGACAACAAATTTATGGTTACTGTGTAAACGATGAGATTTTTTAATAGAAAAACCATCAGTTTTTAACATAGACCAAGACGTATGATTAATGTGTAAACCATCAGAACTTTTATCAGAAATCGTAAACCATCAGAATTTTTATCAGAAAAGTTGAACCAAATTGTAAACCACCAGATTTTTAACCAGAAAAGTTAGAACCAGATAAACGATATTCAACCAGAAATTTGAACCATTTATGGTTATTGTGTAAACCATCAGATTTTTGACTAGAAATGTAGAACCAGATTTGTCAACAAATCTACGTTTATTCTGTAAACCATCTGTCTCTAACTGTAAAATAGCATGATTAATGCAGCTAAAGTGCTTTCAACTATAAAAAACAATAGCTCTGAAGAATCTTGTCCCAGGTATGTGTCCGTTTGTATGCCATTAGGCTTTTAGTATTTTTTTAAAAGAAAGATAAAATGCTTATGTTGAACCATATGGTTCAATATATTTATTGAGATAAAATATTTTGTCAGTTTGCATATAGTTTATAGACTGCAGTGCTGTATAACAGTCTGTGCAATTTATTATTATATTTTCTGTTCACAGTTGTTCTTCTATCTAACAAAACGCTCAGTTTTGATTGCCACGTGTAAATATCCACCCCTAATGAAGAACCTAATTGTTAATTATTTAAATTATTCCCTTTTAATATAATTAAATTTATTTTTTTCTATGATTTTTTTTTTATGAGGCGTTTTTTTTTTGGGCGGGGGGGGGGGGGTTGGTAGTGCATATGAGCTGTGAAATGAATCGATTCTATATATTTTTTTAATTGACTCATTCTTACTCAAATGGTAAGAATTCACTCATGAAACGGAAATTGGAAATTGAAGATAGTCGTTATTTAGCTGTACTAAACGAGGGTATTGGTGGTGCTCTCTCCCAAGTAAAGTATCTAAATAACTGCTCAGTAATGTATCTCATATACTGCTAAGTTAAGTATTAATAGTATCTATACTGCTCAGTAGTATCTAATATACTGCTCATAAGTATCTAATATACTGCTAAGTAAGTATCTAATATATATACTGGCTCAGTAAGTATTCTAATATACTGCTCAGTAAGTATCTAATATACTGCCTCCAGTAAGTAATCTAATATACTGCTCAGTAAGTAATCTAAATATATCCTGACGTAAGTATCTTAAATAACTGCCAGTAGTATCAATATACTGCTCAGTAAGTATCAAAAATATACTGACCCCTCAGTAAGTATCTAATTACGTGACTAGCAGTAAGTATCTAATATACTGCTCAGTAAGATCAAATATACTGCTCAGTAAGTATCTAATATACTGCTCAAAGGTAAAGTATTAATAATTGCTCAGTAAGGTATCTAATAACCCCTGCTCAGTAGTCTATGAATAAAGCTCAGCTAAGTTTCAATAACCAGCCAGATGCAAGTATCCCTAATATATTGCTCAGATAATATCTAATACGGCCATCAGTAAGTACTCAATATACCGGATCAGTTATATGTATCAAATATACGGGATCAGTAAGTATCTAATATACTGCCATAAGTATCTAAAACTGCGTCAGTAAGTATCTTAATATATATACTGCTCAGTAAGTATACTAATATAACGGCTGGAGTAAGTATCTAAATATACTGCGTCAGTAAGTATCTAATAATTATATATGCTCGGGAGAGGAGGTCCAAATATACTGACTGTAAGTGATCACAATATCTGATCAATTTGTGTATCCTGCAACGCTGATTTAAATTAGAAATATTTTGTGCCTGCAAGGCCGACGTGAAATACATAGAAATATTTACTTGATCATATAGGTGGTACCGTAGAACGATAGTAAAGGCATCAAATTATATTGTGGTACCTATATCGGGCTAGTAATACAAACCCATAAACTAATCAACAGTCAACGATATAACTTTCTGACAACCATTGTCGTCACTGCTATATTTGATCATTGCTCAACATTGTAGTACCTATGTGGTCGATAACCTTTGGGTACATGTATTTATGGTTATTATTCTATTTTCTGTCAACGATCGAGATATGCCTGATAATATTCACTTCTATTTGATCCGTCACATGGATCTGCTTACGTCACGTGATCTGAATATCAAAACGATCTGTCACATCTACTGGTAATGTCTGTACTTGCACTATACTCACGGTACAATTCTGTGTAATTAAGGAACAGCAATATGTCACGCTGTTTTCGGTAATGTCAAGTGTATACTGTGTATGATAAAGGTCGATTGGCAAGTGTAAATCATTGTATAATAACGGATAGTGTATATTAAACGGCGTTGCAGTTCACGGAATGTCCTGCATATTAACTGACCGATATATCAGCAGGTGTTCTGTCAATATGTTCACGTGTTCTGTATATTAAAAAACTGGGTCGATATCTCTGTGTATCTGTTACCTGCGGGTATGTCACGTTACTTGTATGTCACAGTGTCATCTGTATATTAATGGTGATTGTCGTGTGTTCTGCTCATTATGTCTACGTTCGTGGCCATTATGTATATTAACTGGGTCGATATGTCACGTGTAGTTCTATACTAGTATAGTATAAAGAGATATAATAACACTTAGTTCCATATCACTACCTGTATCAGCCCGAAGACATACCAATATCAGCCGTAGGGCTGAATATTGGGTCGAGGGCTGATACAGGTGTGAATATGGAATAGGTATGAATTTTAATTATGTTTCATTTACATACTTTAAGTATAACATCACAAAACAAGTCCATATTAAAACAATAAATTTACTCAACTTAAGACAACATAAACTGATAGTGATTCATGTCATGTGTAAGCTACATAATGATGAAGATAAAAAGCAAAGGAAGGTCGGAGTACGAAGGTGTTTCCGGCACGCGGAGGGCATGATATGGAATTTGCAGGGCTGATAACAGGTTATCTCCTGAGGGCTGATACGGCTATTGTGAATGTCCAATCTGTATCGCACATGCAAAAAACTCTGTATTTAATACTAAGTATGTAATAAATATATATTTAATATATATATGTTAGCGACAAGAAACATAATGTAATTTCGCTTTATATAGAATAAATGAATAATAATGAAACTAATAAAAAATATAATATATATATAGTAGTAATATAACATGGTGTGTGTCGTGTGTGTGTTCGATGAATATTCACATTCAAGATATACCAGTCAGGTGTGGGCGTTCCTAGATCTCAGGTGATAGCAGAATTTGCTAACTACCTTATAACATACTATCTCACTACAAGAATACAACTATGTGTGCTGTATCTTTCTAACCAATTCAACAGTTTGAAAATCTTCAACCTCTTGTATTTTTGTTTCAATTCACTTAAACCAAAACAAAAATGAAGGCAGCTAGCACTGCAGGAAAAAAATTCAAACCCGCGCTAGACCATTCTAATCTAATGTTTATATTCATATTTTCATGTATTTTTTTTAAACTAAGAGTTTAAGGAATGGGAGCACGTTTTGAACTAAAATGTAAATTTTAGATCTGGCCAATGTTGGTGTTTAAAAATGCTTAAATCAGTTATTTCTAGTTGTCAGCAAAAATCTGAATCAAGTCAGTTATTGTAAGATACAAAGTAATATAGCGCTCCACAAATCTTCGCGATCGTAAACAAGGCCTCGAGCTCGATAAGATTGCTCGTAGAAATATCAATGTTTAAAAACAATAGAGATGTGAGAAACATCTAGACACTGTTTCAAATTTGTGTTTATATTATGAAACTTCTAATTAAGAATAAATTGCTTTAAATGGAATCGTTTACGATAGCATATCAAATATATAGAGACAAATATCATCGGCTCAGCCATTGTTACAATTAACGAAAGCAATTTTAAGTGCGTCAGTATCTCACTTGTGAAATCGAACAGATGACGTTAAAATTTTACCTAAACCATTAGAAATATCTCAGTCAACATTGTCAAACATTAAATATTGGCAATCTAAAATTAGGACCATCTTTAATTCAAACACGTGTCCGCCACCTTTCAAGTGCTTAAATATCGTAAATGGTTGACCATCTTCGATTATTTTAACGGGAACAGCCAATTCAAACTCTTCCATTCTTGGAAATGCTCCATATCATGCTTACTTCCTCCTAGCACTGATCCCACCTCCTGGTGGTGTCCAGGGGTCCTGATGCCCTCCTTGTTTTGTATTCTATTTAGGACTGTACGAGATTAGTCAACTGTCTGTTATCTTGTGCCCTTTACATTCTTGGGTAAATTGATCATTACGGACAGGTGCCTGAACAAAACTGAACTAGCTATTTTGCTAACAAACATGGATTTTTGGGTGATGAAGCGCATGTCAATTTTCACATAAATTATAAAAGATCCAGTGAATGTAAATTTCTTAGTGATTTACCACCACCCAGCCTCGACAACACCATGTCCGTAATACAGACGTATAAGTGTCCTGAATCGATGATTTTGGATAAATTTTGATATGTATCTTTCAATGGCCACAACATATAAAATACCGTACAGTTTGAAAAGAGAAAGTACTTGGTTTATTAGTTTGCTGTTCCCGGCCTCTGAATGATTAATGTGTCCCTCCTGCTTTTACTAGTTCTACTTTTGTCAGTCCAAGAAACATCCTCATTCAAGTTAGGAGAAAACAAAACAGAGTAGAACCCTACTTTTCAGGGGAAAGAACTCTTGCCTCAAGACCATAAACTGATAATATTCTTAAACCATAACTGAGAATATTATACACTTAAGCTCAGAAATTTTCAAAATCTAGTACTTTTGAAATAATTCAAATAAACAAATAACTTTTTTAAAAAGTTTGTCTTTTATATTCGTTTTAACAAACCAGCATTTGTTTTTAAAAAACTGTGTAGAAAAGTTACGAACTAAGCAACCAAAAAGTGTTATGTTGTGTACCCATTCATGGTTGACGGGTTGAAAAAATGTCAGCATTCCTCGCTTTGTTCGATGCCCGCTTCCATGTTTGTTTTCCTTTGATTCTAGGTAAAGTACCACAATTTAGACCTATGCTTAGCGTTACGGTCGTTGCTATGAGGGGTTCATTAACGTAACCGATGCTGCCGTGACACGGGACTCCGTTTTGAAGGTCATATCTGAAAGACTGCCGTGATTCTCACTTCCATATGCTAAAGTTTAGAGAGGCTTAAGGGCTGGCAAGAGCGGGACTTCAAACTCACAAACCTCCCGCTACGAAGCAAACATTCTAATCCTACTGAGCTACCGCATCCACTACTCCTCAAGGATCCTCGTTTTCCTGTTACAGTTGTGTTTGTTAAACTCCTCACTCGAGAATATTTCACTCATATGGAGACGTCACCATTTGCCGGTGAAGGGCTGCAAAATTTAGGCCTATGCTCGGCCCTGCTGGCCTTTGGGGAGGATCTTTATCGTGCCACACGGCTGCTGTGACACGGGCGTCTCGTTTTTGCGCGCCTCACCGGCCGCATTCAGGTTCGCTCTTGACTAACGGCAAGGGGTGCTGGGACCTATTCTAACGCCGGTACATCCCTTATTACATGATGCACATGTAATTTCCATGTATAAATTTAATAGTAGATTATTTTTGGATATATATCAAAGGTTTGCCTCACTAATACTACCCTAGTCACTCGCGATTATAGCATGGAGTTGTTGTTACATGGTGCAATGACCCGTATATGTATCGTTCTGTGTGTATTATGATATAATGCATATATATATTTCTTTTATAAAAGAAAACGAAGAGCAAAGTTTATTGCACAGATGAAGAAGACAGGGTAAGATAGATTTGATTTGCAGAAATTCTATCTGTCGTTCAAATTAAATGCATCCCGCTTACTGTTGCATGGAATCTCTACGACAAGGTTCCATGAATTAATCAATTTTCCAGGGGAAGTCGTGACTCCCGATCAGCCGCGGCGCGTATCGATGTAACAAGCCTCGCGCACCGTCCTCGCTTGTTATCATCTTGTTATGCAGTTATTATCGGTCCAACAATCAAACATATTATATTGATTCAAGTTTGCTACTTAAATTTTAATCTTCTTTTTGAACCTTTCTTTTTCAGCCTATACATGTATGCATGAACGAAACAATAACATATCGAGACACTATCCCATTAAGGTAGGTTTGCTATAATTTAATGGAACAGTAGTATATCGATATTTTAAGGTGCGAAATTCAATAATTTTAAATAAATAATATATTGTGACACTATATCGTCAAGGCAATTCAAATAAATGCAACATACCAAGACATTATTCATTAAAAGGTAAGTAATTCAATTCTAGATGTTATTAATAGCTCACTGCAAAACTCTCTCATATGATAACCTGGGGAGGGGGGGGGTAAAAACAAAAACCAGAAATTAAACCAAACAAGCAACAAACAAAACACAACACCCCCCCAACCCCCTGAAAAAGCAACGAAACATCGCGGCTCTATCCCAATTTCGCTATCTTTATTTTTTTCATCTTATTTGTTAAATCCGTGTATTACCTTAGACCTAAACATTTTTTTTTATCACTTTGTTGTACCTCGTGTATCATGATTGTATTTGGACAAAGTCTGACAATTTCCAAAAAGAAAGAAGAAATGTTACTCCTGTCATAAAAATTTTTCACGAAAATTACAACAGATACATGTTTATATATATCTAAAAGAGAAAATTTAAAGACCCCCTTTGTTATCATTATTTATAAGCTCATTGTTTGTCAAACTAAATTAACTGACATGACAAAATAACTGATATTGCTCGTGATTGTAATAAAGTAAATAAAGCACGCGTTTTCGTGGTTGTTGAAGAATAACCTCCGAGGTGGAGAAATGTTGTTTGTAAATATAAAAGCAGCGCGAGGCGTTAGCCGATGCTTAAAAATTATATTTCAAACAACATTTCGACGCCAAGGAGGTTATTCTGCAACAGCCACGAAAACAAGTACTTTATTTCTATTCTACCACGGCTAAAAAATCAAGATGATTGTTTTCCTCTATTAAGAAGCAAAATAGGTCAAATCATGACGTCAGTCTGGCTGTTCTGCGTTTCACCCTTGTAAACAACCTTGCGAGTTTGCCTCGTGGGATGATGTCATGGCGATCGCACTTAGAAGTTAGTTCTAGTACTTAGGAGGTTTTTGGAACAGCCACGCTTCGTCTAGTGTTCTGCGTTTCACCCTTACATGCTAATATGGAATACACAAAGTATACAACTGATCTAAAATGTGAAATATACATGTAATTGACATGGTTTCGAATTTCAAATTCACGGTTTTCTTCATATTGTGTCAACAGGAGATACTGTGTATCACTTCTCATAATCCATTGTGACGTAGCGTGGTATAACGTAGAATAATGACCGTGGCATCTCTTTGATCTTTTCAATAACCGTGGTAGAATATTGATTATATAACACGGAGGGATTGTAAACACCTCTAGATACATCTTCGCTCATTGGGGAGCGGAGTAGACCGAAGACCCTTGGCTAGCGAAGATGCTCTAAATACGGCACATTACGGCACTGGCACGAAGAGTGTGGATTTTTGGTTGAAATCATTGATATTCTAGCCAGACAATATAAATGTATGTATCACTAGACTCAGCGTAATGGTGTCTGTACATATTTTTAGCTCCATAATCGGTGAAAAGGTAAACTATTTCGGTAATATTGCGTAGTCCAGCTGTAGTGAGAAATAAAAGCTGACATGTAGTCTTAGAATTTCTGACGCATGCCTTTGGTGTAGGTATCGTCCTCCCAGTAGTGCTTGTAAGGGAATTGATCATCAAGCATTTTGACGTGTAAAATTACACAACTCTGAAAGATACCAAGATTGAATCAATTGATGAGCTCAATATATATTTCAATCAATTATATATATATCTAACTAATATATATACATGTATTTAATTACATAATTATGTAACAAGTATGTATATTATATATTACACGCTTTAACAAAGTGCATATATTTTATCTTGTCTGTACGTACTACTATTTTGTCAATATTAATTGTATATATTAAACAACGATACTTCGCTCTCGACTGAACAACAGCTGGTCCTGACTTTACACTTTGTACAGCTGTTGTTTGTTTGAACAGCTTTCAGTTGCTTATCTGATAATTTAATAACGACCACGCATAAGCTTGATTTACATCTATATATCAAACCAAGTTTGATTCATAAAAACCGAGAAAAAACAGATATATAGTACATGTACATATATACACAGAATATCATGAATGGTATTAAATATTTCTTTGTTATTTAAAATGTATGCGTTTAATCAACAGTGGCCGACATCGCCCTCTGTGGCCTGTTTACGGCGAATACCTTTACCTCCCTCCACAAAGATGGGTGCATTCATTAGAGGTATTATTTTAAATCTATTCTTAAGCAAATGTGAAAACTTCAGCTTCTCTATTGTCAACTTCCAATATTCCACTATCGCATGTATTTCGTGTTTTCTGTTTCTCGACTGATTCGATGTGTGATTGCCCCATCGCTTGATCAGGTAAATAGAGTAATCCGTAGTCAAAATCAGTATGCACAAAACATCCTAACGNGTAATCCGTAGTCAAAATCAGTATGCAAAAAAACAGCCTAACAATTGGCGTGAAACACGTCAGACAGCACACGATGTAATGACAGAAGTCACAGAATGTGTCTGCAAGTCAGGTCAATATAACAACCACCGGTCAATATAACAACCACAGGTCAATATAACAACCATTGGTCAATATAACAACCACTGGGGTTTTGAAATGCTGACTGTAAAGTGTTGAAACTCTGTAACATTAAATTACTTGTCACGTAGTCTGCTTCTGTATGTGGTCAATTTATAAATTGAAGCAGCCTGCTGCCAATGTTACTTGGGGTTTCCACAGTCTTCTTTTAAAGTCAGCAGTTTGCAATTCAATGGTTGTTGTAATTCACTGTCATTACGTGGGTTGTCTGACGTGTTTCACGCTATTTGTTAGGATGTTTTGCACTCCGTTTAACGGATCAAGATATAGGTCTCACGGCAGCTGTGACAGGTCACCAGGGAATGCTTACTCCCTCTAGGCACCTGATCCCTCCACAGGTATGTCCAGGGTCCGTGTTTGCCCGTCTCCCAAGGAGAGCGGGGATAGTTAACTTTTGACTCTGCACAATGTTTCCCTTTCTATGAGAGAATATCTCCGAAAATTTAACTTTGTCTGTTATATGGGGTAGTGTTTTGAACGAAAATTTACATTTCTTACTTTAAAGACCAACTTTGTGGTTATGTTACATGTATATACATGTGTACAACATGCTGTATATTTACTTATTTACAGCATGGTGTGATGGTTGTTTTGTATGTGTATTTACTTTACAGCATGGTGCTGTGGTTATGTTGTACCACCCCTGCGCCAAAAAGAAGGAAGTGGATAAACTAAAAGCCATCGTAGAGGGGTGTTTACGACGTCACGTGATCACACCTTATAATAAACTTCCTCTAGCAGAGGTGAGTATATTTCCAAAAAGTGACATCGACTTCAGAGACACACATATCTCCAAAAAGTGACATCGACTTCAGAGACACGCATACCTCCAAAAAGTGACATCGACTTCTGAAACACACATATCTCCAAAAAGCCAGTGTTTATTCATTATAGATAAGTTTTTAAAATTAGTTGCACGTAGAATGAACATTTCTTATCATTAACCACATTACATTTAATCATATCATGTATCTCTTTATTCATCAATATTTCGGATATTTACAAAGATAATGGTGTGAGGTTTTTTTCCCCAGCCTTTTGTCCTAGTGACTTACCAATGTCGACTCACGATGAACTATGTCGATGAAGACGCCGTGGTTAGATTTATAAAGGTAAAAAGTTTCATTTTCTGTTCATTTATTGTATTGTAATAGTAAATTCAAATTTACGCACTTACCAAAACTATCACGAGTTCTTGTACAATGTATTAGATTTTTATTTTTATATGTATTACTCCGTTTACCTGATCAAGACAATGGGCTCACGGCGGTTGTGACCGTTCAATAAGGGATGCTTACTCCTCCTAGGCACCTGATCCCACCTCTGGTGTGACCAGGGGTCCTTATTTGCCCAACTCTTGTTTTTGTATTCTATTAGGGACGGGACTTACGAGATTGATCACTTTTTGTTATATTTACCTTTACATGTAAAAAGATTAATTTATTTTTGCGACTTTAAACAAAATGAAAACCTCTTTTCAGGAGCATGCACTACACGCCCCTGAGCGAAGGGTTTGGGTGGATGGTGACTATTCCTTTGGATTGTTAAAGCCCAGTAAGACTCTTCCTGGAAGTGGTAATAAAGACCATTCTCTTTGTCCCCCACAGCTCGAAAATATAAAGATGATCGACAGGCTCTGACATCATATGGACACGTGCAATTGTTGAGAAATATATTGTCGTATATTTTATTAAATGGTGATTTTCATTATCAGTACCCCCTGTTGTTTTTACCACTGCAAACATCAAAAGAGGACTCTTTTGTGTTTTCAATGTTTTGAGTCTTGCTTTTGTGCCAAGTGTATTGTACAGGCGCAAGATTTACAAGTCTAATTTTAATAGATTGAGATGAAAAGTAAAAAAAAAAAATAAAAAAAAAAAGCAGCGGTAACATCTGTAGAAAAGATGTTCAGACGGGGATAAAGCGACACAGCGATCAATGGTTCAAAGGTCACAATAGTCTCCACACTATCTAAACAAATAAAACATCACTAGAAATAACTGCATCAAAATAGAATTTCTTGTATTGTTTCAAAGTATTTTAGATAACCATATCTATATGTATTGCTATCGATTTCGTTAATAGAGAAATGTGATGGAAGTGGCACGTTTACTGGGGATTTCTATGGTAACACTGGTGATTTTCATGGTAACGATGGTGACATTTCAATGGTAGCAATGGTGATATATATTTTAACGATGGCGATTTCTGTGGTAGCAATGGTGATTTTTGTGGTAACGATGGTGATTGTTATGGTAACGATGGTAATTTTTATGGTAACGATGGTGATTTTTATGGTAACGATGCTGATTTCTGTGGTAATAATGATGATTTTTATGGTAACAATGGTGAGTTTTATGGTAACGATAACTAACCAATTCCGTCCATTACCCAGAATTCCGAAAAAATGTAGAAACTTTGCGATAAACGCGATGTTTTAAGATCACCATAAATATACGAAAAATGTTACTATATTAAATCTTTCATAATGTATTGTTTATTATCGTTCATGACAATTTCAAAGTTTCAGAATTATTGATTGAAGTTTTAAAAGCCATTGAAATTTTTAAAATCTCTTAATCAGATCACATATATCTCTACACTAGGGATCTGATCTGTTTATAATCATATTGGACAGGGATGGGGATTAATTTTTGTACTAAAGATTCTTCTGATTTATAATAATGAACCTTGGAGATACTGAAGTATCGTTCAATTTAATTAGACTGCAAAAAAATGTTACAAGTTCTCTCTCTTTGAACGTTACATTCCATAGACAGTCACCAGATCCCACCTCCGTTGTGTCCAGGGCTCCTTGTTTGCCCATTTCCTCAGATCATTCCATCTTCTCACTGAAAATTAGAATTTTAGAAAAAAAAATTACCATCATACAAACAATCCCACTTTAAGTAAGCCTTTTCGTAGACAATGAGAAGATCACTGGATCAAGACTTTGGGCACTGCATTTCCATATGGATGCAACGATAATTAATATGCAAAATGTAGGAAATTTGACTAGTCCGTTAGGAAATAACGTGAATGTGATGAGAGGTTTTTACAAATGCACAGAGACGTAAACGCAGCCGTGGACATCGTTCGTATCAAAGACCAAAAAGGCTCTTCATTCACTTTTACCTTACGTCAACCAACAATTAGGTCTACATCACATTCGCACAAAATTATACTCTGTTCCATTGAGAGTATTAGAAGATGCCAAAGCTATTCCACACTTGGATTCTTCAACACCAGAATATAAATTGAATGCTATGATTATGGATGTTGTACATCACAGGCTCTTTAAACCACCGCTCATTACGGTTAATAATCCTTCCAAATCTTGCCACCAGTTACTTAAATTTACTAATAAAGGTATAGATGCCGTAAACTTAAGCAACATTCTTCGTCATGAAAAAAATCAGTTGTATATTCCAGCATATTTTTAATTCAAGTTTACATCCTGCATTTCCTACAATTGCATCCAAACTTTATAATTATAAGCAAACTCTACAGTGCCTAAATATTGACAATTTTATATTAATCCACCTACATGTTCTTGGTTTTTCTTTCATCTATTGCCTAGCTGAACATGTCATCAAATATGATGTTAATTTAGTTCAAATGAGGATCTCAGATCACTTATTTTAAAAGGTCCTAAATTCAGAGAATCTTGTTCATTCAGTTGACAGAATTTCATTTCCAATATGAATTCTGTCAAAGATTATGCCAGACGATGGGGCCAATATGAAAAAGAAGAACATGATACCTTGTCTGAATGGATAAAAAGTATAAGAATATTAAAATGATATCAAAGATATACAATTAAGTACCAAAAGTGCTTATCATCTATCATTCTGTGTTTCATAAACCAGAAGTGATCAACGAATTATATAGGGAACACGAGGAATATGTTTTGGTTCCATCTTACTAAGCTTGCAAGAATATTGTCTTTTTGTGTAAGGCTCAATACTACAACCGCATTTTAAACGATTAACTTCACATTTGGTAATCGTACTTGCACTCCTACTGCTATTTCAAAATATGAAATTCTTCAAAATCATGTTTCAGTTTCAAACACATATAATCTCCCAGTCAATGGAACGGACGGATATGAATTACGTATCCTGACGAACTCGAAATAAAAGATACCACAGAATCTGAAAGATCTGCTTCATATTTGGATATTTTACTTAATATTGACTCTAATGGCAGACTGACAACTACATTTCGCAAATTATACGATCGCTATAATGACCTTGTTTGCGATTACAAATTATCACTAAGTCATATGTTGACTGATTTGTTTTATACCCTTTGTTAGACTGTCATTCTCGTACTAGATTTCACGACGGGAAACCCCATTTACTTTGTTTCAACTACGGGCTCACGGCGGATGTGACCGGTCAGCAGATGATGCTTACTCCTCCATGGCACCTGATCCTGCCTTCGCTCTTGTCGGAGGTCCGTGTTGCCCAACACTCGATTTTGTATGTAGGTCTTTTGGGACTATGAATACGTTTGACACATTGTTTACTTTGCCAATTTATATGAATGAACTAAGAATCAAAGACACCACAGTCTTCCATGTCTGCTTCGTACTTGGATATTTTATTGACCATAGACATTAACGGCAAACTAACAAGTAAACTTTATGACAAATGGACGATTTCAGCTTCCCCATCGTCAACCTCCCATATCATCACGGGAAGTTGACGCTGGAGAAGCTGAAATCGTCCCGTTTGCCATAAAGTTTACTTGTTAGTTTGCCGTCAATGTCTATGGTCAATAGAATATCCAAGTACGAAACAGATATGGATGACTCTGTGGTGTCTTTTATCTCTCGTTCGCTGGGATATATCGAATCGACATATGAATGAAAATTGTTATTATTGATAATTAAACTGTCGTTGATATATCGAAATGTCGAATTAAAAGCCATTGCTAGAGATGTTTTCTTCTCTAAGCTTTTGAATAAATTTTGCCTCGCAAGAATATGAATAAGATCAACTAACAAAGGAGCATAATTCGTGTCCATGGAAACTCCAACAGACTGTTGGAAGACCTGATCACCAAATACTACAAAGATATTGTCAATGAGGAACTCCAGCATTGTTTTAATATCAACTTCAGTGTACTTGTGCTAGAATCAGAGAGGAGTTCAACAAAGTAATTTTTAGAATGACTGATCACTACGAGTAGATGTTAATTTTATACGGTACCAATTTTGATGCACCAGATGCGCATTTCGACAAATTATATCCCTTCAGTGATGCTCATACCGAAATGTTGGAAATCAGAAACATGTTATTAAAACTTTGAAGAGCTGAAAAATGGAGACTGGAGGTGAATACTTCGAAGGATCAGGGGTATGATGAATATTTCCTTTTTCCATTTTTGTTGAAGCAGCATTTGTCTATAATGTTATAAAGTCTACTCTTTAATTTATTATAAGGAATGGTCGTGTAAAGTGTTGAGAAGTCATGTGTTTTGATGTTGTTCATTTTGAGAAAAGATCTGGGGTTTCAAACTTTTGTGTTTTTCAGAATCCATATTTGATTTACACCACTTCTGGCATATGTTGTTGCACAATATGCCTGAAGTTGCTCATTCACAGTTGCCAATATTTGCGTGAGAATTAAAGACAGGGGCTTGGTGGAACATGCCAGCAATGTATCTTTATTTGTAAGGGTTTTTGTGAAGTTTTGGAATCCAGTATAAGAACGGTAACTCTTATTCACTCCTCCCTTGACTGGAATATTAAATGTGTTTAAAACTGAAACATAATTTTTGAAGAATTTCATTTTTTCAAAGAGCAGTAGGAGTGTGAGTACGATTACCAAAGGTGGAATTAATGTCATGTTCGTTGAAAATGTAGTTGTAATAATGAGCCTTACAAAGACACTTTGTCAGCTGGGACGAAAACATACTTCTCATGTAATCTTTTTAATTCTTTTATCACTTCTTGTTTACGAAACACAGAAGGATGAATGGTGCGTACTTTGGTACGTATATTATGTTACTATGATTTTAATACTCTTCTTATATTTATTATCTATTCTGACAAGGTACATGTATCAATTTCTTTTTCATATTTCCCCCATCGTCTGACATATTCGACGGCAGAATTCATAATGGAGATGAAGTTATGGTGCGAATTGAATGACCGTGGTTCTCGGAATTTAGGACCTTTTAAAATAGGTAATCTTAGGTCCTCATTTTCAACTACTTGTATATATTAAAATAACCAGTAATGACATGTCCAGCTGGACTATAGTTGAATGAAAGAAGACGAAGAACAAGAACCCATAGGTTGATAAAGTAGAAGATTGTCAATATCTTGCCACTCTTGAGTTTGATTTCGATTAAAAAGTTTGGTTGCAATAGTGGAGATATATTTGTAGGAAATACAGGATGTGTACTTGAATTTGAAATATTGGGATACACGACTGAACTTTTTATGAAGAAGAATGTTGCTTATGCTCACGACATCTATACCTTTGTTTAGTAGATATGACTTAAAGGAACCGGCGACAAGAATCGGAAAGATTACAATCCGTAATCTGTGGTGGTTTAAACTTTAAAGAACCTGTGATGGGCTAACATCCTTAATCATAGCATTCAGTCTCTATCCTGGTGTTGAAGAATCCAAGTGTAGAC
>CAJDSM010014847.1:0-11825 GCA_903981925.1 Ostrea lurida
AAAAAACTCAGGTCAATGAATATCATAAAAATATCATAAAAACATTTTTCGGGAAGGAAACTTTCTGCGTGTCTGATTTGCTTATAAATTGAGTTAATTTTTGATAAGCTACATTGATTCTTTTGCTAGATGGTAGGTCGTGCTATAGAGAAATCATGGAAGCCTCATACAAGATGTTGCAAACACATATCCCCTAGAACCATGGGAAATGTGGAAATCAATTGTTATAGCCCGGGGAAAGGTCGTTTACGGGAATTTTAACATACGACAGATTCATCAAGCTTATTAGCCCCCGGTTTTTAATTTCCTTCATTTACTCAGTGAAGATTTATTTACTGAGCAAGAGAAATGTACATATTTCGTTTATGAACAAATAATAAGAATTCCGTTCTATGATTGAGTTCAGTTTACTCAGTAATGAATCATGCATCAGTATACAAAGTCGTGCTCACTGTTTTAAGGCTAACTTTACTCCGCGGAGTGACCTTGACTGTTGAGATAGTTGTTTTAGCTGTCCATTATTCAATACAAAAAATGATAAATGTCTAAGTTTTGTTTGTAAATGTATTTAAACAATAAAATGTTTTCTTTGTTGGTTTATTGAGCGATGAAGGCAACTAGCATTGCAGAAAAAAAAAATCATAACCCGCTTACGCGGGTTATGTTTTTTTTTTTATATTTTGCAATGATTGCTGCCTTCGTCACCCTATGAAACAACAAAGAAAGACATTTTATTGTTTATTCATGTATTTTTTAAACATATAAACGAAAGTACTAAAATATCATAATGTTGACCACTTCGTTTCTTCAAACGGAACAGCCAAGTCAACTTTTGACCTCGACAACGATCAATATCAGATACTAGTAATAATTACACAGACCGGTGGTACTACAAAACCGGATCAAACTAGTTTACAACAAACATGAATTTATTGCATGATGAACGCAATGACAATTTCAAAACTAAATATATGAAGAAAAGATTCAGTGAATCTTAATATTATGTGGTGTGAAAACAATGGAAGCATGGGCAATTGTATAAATGACAATTTAAGTCAATATTCAGGAAGTGTCCCTTGCTTCCGCTTTAACATGCAGAAAAAATATAGATAATGAAACATCTATTTGATTTGTTAAACATGTGATGAAAGTCGTAAATAACGCGTTATGCATGGACAAAGAAAACAGCTGGGTTATCTAAAGATACCAGCAAACTACGTAAACAATCATTATATCGAGATTTGTAAATAATGAAACATCAAAAACAGTATGACATTTAATTTCGGACATGACAAAGTCCAGACTTTTTGCTACCCTTTTTATCAGAGATACAGAAAACAAATGCAGTGTATCTGGTGGGATTTTTTTTTGCAGTATCTTCAAAAAATTACAATTAAATGTCCCAAATAAAAATCCAAAGGATAAGTAAATTATCCCATTTTTAGTAGACAACATAGGATATTAAATTCAGTCAATTATTGTTATTAGTGAGGAATATATCTATTTGGGACATTTAATTCTAACTAATTTTCTACAGGATTAATTATCCTATTGACATGACAAAGTCCAGACTTTTGCTACCCTTTTCATCAAAGATACAGAAAACAAATTCAGTGTATCTGGTGGGATTTTTTTGCGAGTATCGCCTAGTTCAAAGCTAAAGTTACTACAACTTGTACATTAAGAGATATAAGCTCCTAAAGATAAAAATCCTGTAGGAAAATGGGGGATCTTTATCCTATCAAAATCTTATCATATCCTATGGGAGAAAAAAATCCTATAGCAAAAAAACTCCTATGATTTTCAATAGGATAATTAATCCTGTAGAAAATTAGTTAGAATTAAATGTCCCAAAATAGATATATTCCTCACTAATAACAATAATTGACTGAATTTAATATCCTATGTTGTCTACTAAAATGGATAATTTACTTATCCTTTGGATTTTTATTTGGAGACATTTAATTGTAATTTTTTGAAGATCGCAAAAAAAAATCCCACCAGATACACTGCATTTGTTTTCTGTATCTCTGATAAAAAGGGTAGCAAAAAGTCTGGACTTTGTCATGTCCGAAATTAAATGTCATACTGTTTTTGATGTTTCATTATTTACAAATCTCGATATAATGATTGTTTACGTAGTTTTGCTGGTATCTTTAGATAACCCAGCTGTTTTCTTTGTCATGCATAACGCGTTATTTACGACTTTCATCACATGTTTAACAAATCAATAGATGTTTCATTATCTATATTTTTTCTGCATGTTAAAGCGGAAGCAAGGGACACTTCCTGAATATTGACTTAAATTGTCATTATAACAATTGCCCATGCTTCCATTTTTTCACACCACATAATATTAAGATTCACTGAATCTTTTCTCATATATATTTAGTTTGAAATTGTCATTGCGTTCATCATGCAATAAATTCATGTTTGTGTAAAACTAGTTTGATCCGGTTTTGTAGTACCACCCGGTCTGTGTAATTATTACTAGTATCTGATATTGATCGTTGTCGAGGTCAAAAGTTGACTTGGTTGTTCCCGTTTGAAGAAACGAGTGGTCAACATTATGATATTTTAGTACTTTCGTTTATATGTTTAAAAAATACATGAATAAACAATAAAATGTCTTTCTTTGTTGTTTCATAGGGTGATGAAGGCAGCAATCATTGCAAAATATAAAAAAAAAAAACATAACCCGCGTAAGCGGGTTATGATTTTTTTTTTCTGCAATGCTAGTTGCCTTCATCACTCAATAAACCAACAAAGAAAACATTTTATTGTTTAAATACATTTACAAACAAAACTTAGACATTTATCATTTTTTGTATTGAATAATGGACAGCAAAACAACTATCTCAACAGTCAAGGTCACTCCGCGGAGTAAAGTTAGCCTTAAAACAGTGAGTAGGACTGTGGTATACTGATGCATGATTCATTGCTGAGTAAACTGAACTCAATCATAGAACGGGAATTCTTATTATTTGTTCATAAACGAATATGTACATTTCTCTTGCTCAGTAAATAAATCTTCACTGAGTAAATGAAGGAAATTAAAACCGGGGGCTAATAAGCTTGATGAATCTGTCGTATGTTAAAATTCCCGTAAACGACCTTTCCCCGGGCTATAACAATTGATTTCCACATTTCCCATGGTTCTAGGGGATATGTGTTTGCAACATCTTGTATGAGGCTTCCATGATTTCTCTATAGCACGACCTACCATCTAGCAAAAGAATCATGTAGCTTATCAAAATTAACTCAATTTATAAGCAAATCAGACACGCAGAAAGTTTCCTTCCCGAAAAAATGTTTTATGATATTTTTATGATATTCATTGACCTGAGTTTTTTTAATGTTCTTACGTTAACATAGGCAGCACAGATAGTTTTTCCCGGAAGTACCCCCAGCATGGAATGAGGAACACTGGCATCAATGCTGTGACGGGTATAGGGAGGGCTTCCGTCAGCCACAGGATCGCCATGACAACGAGTACGTAGGACACTGTGATTCCTGTAAACAGACATCAATATATCGCTATAACAACGAGTACGTAGGCACATCGTGATTCCTGTAAATACTGACGTGTAATAATTAAGACATCAATATATCATGATTCATGTAAATAGTCCAGTATCATAAACATAGACATCAATATATCGTGATCCTGTAAATAGTCTAGTGTTATAACATAGACATCGATATATCGTGATTCCTGTAAATAGTCTAGTGTTATAACATAGACATCAATATATCGTGATTCCTGTAAATAGTCCAGTGTTATAACATAGACATCGATATATCGTGATTCCTGTAAATAGTGTAGTGTATAACATAGACATCGATATATCGTGAATTCCTGTAAATAGTCGTGTTATAACATAGACATCGATATATCGTGATTTCCTGTAAATAGTCTAGTGTTATACATAGACATCGATATATCGTGATTCCTGTAAATAGTCTAGTGTTATAACATAGACATCAAATATATCGTGATTCCTGTAAATAGTCCAATGTTATAACATAGACATCGATATATCGTGATTCCTGTAAATAGTGTAGTGTTATAACATAGACATCGATATATCGCGATTCCTGTAAATAACATAAGACATCAATATATCGCGAATTCTGTAAATAACATGGCATCGATATATCGTGATTCCTGTAAATAACATGGACATCGATATATTCGTGATTCCTGTAAATAGTGAGGTGTGATAACATAAGACATCCTTCAGTAAATAACACGCTTGTATATCTTGATTAGTTTTACATCTTTGTCATCATTCCTTAAAGAAAAAAAAATCGTCCATACTTCGATAGTTCTGACCACTTGCAAACTTACTTGTAATACATCAATTCCTGTGTATGCAGAAATCTAGTTTATATTTTATCAGCATACCCAATAATTTCCTGTGTAATATACAATTTTTCTATATCAGATTTGATTTTCATATCAATTATAGAAGTCCCTCTATTGGATATCAGTTTAGAGAACGCTGAATTTATTTGCTTATATGTGCAAAGCCCTTGAATAAGTGCATTTTTCGTTACACAGGTAATTTATCTCTTTTAGGGAGTGCAACTTGTTTTGTCATAATTTCCCTTAGAGTGTTTGAATTGCAGGTAGGTCACGTTTATAAACTTCATTTTTAATGACAAGGATATGTGATTTCTGTACCATTGGTAGCTTGTTGCTAAAGAACAATTTTATATGCATTTAAAGTAATGTTTACATTTTTTTCCTGCATGGTTTCAAAAATCATAAAAGAAGCACGTAGAATATAAATTTTACATATAAGTAATAAGAAAACCTACCTTAGCTCCGTCTCCAAAATCGCCAAAGGGGCGAGGAATGCTAATGGCACCAAAAACAGAGTACGGATTGCCAACAGGTTCTTCAGGATCCATACGCAATTTCTCTTTGGCATCTTTAGTTGTATGTCTTATCCGTTGAAAAAGAAACACTCAACCACACTTGATGCAGTCGATACCTGAACCCGGAATGACCTGGTTTCAGTCAAGCGTGACGGCTTCCAAATGGATGTTGGAACTTATCTGTCATTTTGTCAACAAATCGATGAATGGAAAGCATTAATTCTATATTTCCCTGAATGATATGAAGCCCGGCAAAATAGGATAATGATTGTATGCCCGAGAGTGTCAGCATTTACCTTTCTCTATTCAGTGACACCTCGAGATAAAAGACCAAAAATTTCTGTGATATTTCATAAATCATACAATAAACGTTTTCCATTAGTCTGTATATTTTGGCGGTGAAAGATTACATACACAACGGTCAAGGAGACCCTTCTCCATTTTTTTCTTTTACCTGTAGGGTAATTGACACGATCAGTGCTGTAAAAGGAGTCTTTTATCGGGGAAAAAAAGAATCCGTGAAGAAACTAGTGATCCTAATTGTTCGCGAACAATTAGAGGTCTTTCCACCTTTTCAAGTTTTTCAATGAATTGAAAACTTACAAGATGACACGAAAAGTGATAAATTTACATAACAAAAAAATGTGACCTTGACCTTTGACCTTGACCTACTTTCAAGATGAAAGGTCACGTATCCCATTCCAGTTTGTTCGGTTTCTCTACGATTTATAGCTTGAAGTTTTAAATTTTTACATAACATTTTCAGGGGCAATAACTCCTTAAGCGATCAACGGATTCCGGAAAGTTACCAAAAAGTCAATTCAACTTGATTAGCTAGTGGTTTTAGTGATGATGCTGTACGGTTTACGATTTATTCTGATTACAATGCTTTTAGCACAAGAACTTGTAAATCCTAAAAAACGAGAAAGTTCAAATTTATAGATACTAGTACACCCAAATTGTCTTTAATGCGACTACTTACGCGTATCGTATCTGAAAATTATCTTTTAAAGTCAAACGGTGTCAAAAATGCATATTTTCCCTGATTTTACATGACCTTGACATTTGACCGTGACCTTCATTTCAAGGTCAAAGGTCAAGTATCCCATTCCAATTTGTTTCGTTTCTCTACGGTTTATAATATTGAAGATTTGAATTTTTACTAAATATCGTAAACTTTCAGGGGCAAATAACTCCTTAAGGATGGATGGATTTCCAACATGTTTCGAATCAATTCACGAAGTAGTCAATAGATTTACTGAAGATTACATATCAATAAAATTGTGCGATTTCAGATTTACATTGATAACAATGGTTTTTACGCAGGTTACCGTAACACCGACAAAGTCAAAGTTCAAAGTCGTAATGTAATATATCAAAAGTGGATTCAATTTGAGTCCTTATGCTATCATATCTTAGAAGCATCTTTCGAGGTGTAGATAGTACGAAAAATGCATATTTTCCAAGGTTTTAGGTGACCTTGACCTTTGAACTTGACCTTATTTTAAAGGTCAAAGGTCAAGTATTCCATTCCAGTTTGCTCCGTCTCTCTACGGTTTATAATATTGAAGTTTTGATTTTTACGTACATATTTGCAATTTTCAGGGCAAATAACTCCTTAAGGGATCTACGGATTCACAAAACTTACTCAGAGTTCATTCATCTTGATTAGCCAATAGATTTAGTGAAGATTTCATATCAATATGTTGTACGGTTTTCTGATTTATAGTGATAACAGTGGAATTTTGCGCAAGCTACCATAAATACGACAAAGGTCAAAGTTTCGAAGTCGTAATGTAAACATCAAATTTAGTATCTATGCGACTACTTTATAGTTATCATATCTTAACATTATCTATTAAGGTTAAGACAGTGTGAAAAATGCATTTTTTCCAAGATTTTTAGAGGACCTTGACCTTTGACCTTGACCTGATTTTCAAGGTCAAAGGTCAAGTATCCCATTCCAGTTTGTTCCAATCTCTCTATGATTATAATTTTGAAGTTTTGAATTTTTTGCGTAAAAATTCTAAACTTTCAGGGCAATAACTCCTTAATGGATCGACGGATCCCCAAAAAGTTATTCATAGTCTTTTCATCTTGATTAAAAAACAATAATTTACGTGAAGATTTCATATCAATAATGTTTGTACGGTTTCTGATTTATAGCAAATAACAATGGTTTTTTGCGAAAAAGTCCAATAAGTTCGCGAAAGGTCAAAGTTCAAGTACGCAGGGTGAAATCTGAGGATCTTTCGAGATGTCGAATATAGTGGTTTACATTGTTTTTACGATAAGTCTAAAGGCGTCAAATTTGATTTTGGCGGAAAGAAAAGAAGGAAGAATATATATAAAAACAGAACAATATCAAAAGGTCTTTCCACAGAAAGGTGGAAAGACCTAACAAGATACCAGCACGTACGGAATTAGAAACATGTGATACATTTATGTACGCAATTGTGAAAATGAAAACCGGATAAAATTACTGTTGGCAATGTAAAGGTGTTTTAATTATATTATCGAATATTGTCGACCACTGACAAATATCCTCAGCGTAATTTTTAAAGCGCTTAAATAAGCTAAGCGACTGCAATTCTTACTCCGTTTAGTGCGTTTCCGGATAACCGCCACCTATCGGCTGACTTAGAATTCTGGGGGAAATGAGACACCAAAAGCGGATCATTCTGTAGAAATCCCCGTTTGAATATGTGTCTGTATATGATAAAGTGCTTATAGTAAGATATTCATTCATTCAAACTACCGTTTTGGATTTATATTTTCTTTTCATTGCGTAAAATCTTCGCATAGCTGTTAGAGGTCAAGGAAATCAATATTTTTGCACGGTGCATTCTATCATTAAACAATACGCGAGAGTCACCAAGTCCACAAGAAGTAAGAGGTCAAGTTTACGTAACAGATAAGATGATGGCATTGCGGTCAAATTTGGCCGGTCTGGTGCATAACGTTTAACTTACTTTCTTATCCACTTACTTTTCTTATCCACAGGTCCCGTGGGGACCCGGGCTAGAATTGGTCCTCAGTACCCCTTGCTTGTCGTAAGAGGCGACTAAATGGGGCGGTCCTTCGGATGAGACCGGACAAACCGAGGTCCCGTGTCACAGCAGGTGTGGCACGATAATATTCTTCCTTGCTCAAAAGGCTCCGAGTGCCAAGCATAGGCCTAAATTTGCAAGACCTTCATCGGCAATGGTGACGTAATTAACCTTTAGAAATGAGATAAATTTATTTGTGAAGAACATATATAATATAGGTTAAAGCAGATATACATGTATTCACATTTTTTGGGGTTGTTCTGTTCTTTCAGCAGTCTTTTGGATTTCCCATGGGCATGAAATTGTGCTCCTTTATTAACTGACCTGTTTGTATTCTTTTGAGCAAAATTTCTTCAAATGCTTGTACATAAAATATCTTGCTGTAGCCTTCACAAAACATATCATTTTTATTATCAAAGATGAAATTTTTTCAAAATCATATATCAGTTTTAAAACACATTAATATTTCAGTCAATGGACGGGTGAATCCGTACCTATACTGGATTCCAAAACTTCACAACAAACAAATATACATTGCTGGATCTAGTGAATGTTCCAACCAAGTCCTGTCTTAACTCCTTACGGAAATAATTGACAGCTGTGAAGTAGCAACTTCAGATGTATTGTGTATTATGTCAGAAGTGGTGTAAATCAAATGTGGATTTCTGAAAAAAATCTAAAGAACTTCCAGTAATTTGAAATCCCAGAACCTTTTCATATCAACAGCATCAACATATGACTTCAAACACTTTAAACGACCATCAAACACGATAAATTAAAGACAAGACTTTTTAACATTATAGACAGTTACTTCTTCAACAAAAATGGAAAGGAAAATATTCATATCTAGTGATAGCCACTCTAAAGTTACTTCGTTAAACTTCTACTCTGATTCTACACACAAGTATCTGAAGTTGATACTAAAGCAATGCTGGAGTTTCCTCATTTGACAATGTATTTGTCGTTTTTGGGATTAGGTCTTCAAACAGTCTGTTGGAATTCCCATTGGCACAAAATGTGGCTCCTTTATTAGATGACCTGTTTTTATATTCTTATGAGGCAGATTTATTCAAAAGTTTCTACATGAAATCTCACCGGTGGCCTTTAATTCGACAATTCGATATATTGACATTTATCTATCAAAATAATGATTTCCATTCATATGTCGATTCAATATATCCCAGTGAACTAGAGATAAAAGACACCACAGAGTCTTAAATTGCTTTGTACTTGGATATTTCATTAAACATAGACATAAACGGCAAACTAAACAATAAACTTTATGATAAACGGGACGATTTCAGCTTCTCCATTTTCAAATTCCCATATTTATTAGCAATATTCCATCATCACTAGCATAATGGTGTGTATGTTCTTCAACTTGTTCGATACGTAAGAGCTTCGTCCTGCGTATGATCAGTTTTTGAATCGAGGCAGGCTACTTACAAAACAGGTTGTTGTTGCATGGTTTCAACAGTCACGTTTAAAGGCAGCATTTAGCAAATTCTAATGGTCGTTACTAATGATTTAGTTTGCCAGTATGGCTTTCCATTGGGTCAAATGATGTCAGATGTGTTTTCATAGCAATTGTTAAGGTTGTATGAGTGTGAGCTTTTAGTAACTAGGGACGTGATATTTCCCGAACTAAAAATATTCGGCGAACCTCGGTTGATACCGAACCTATATCACAATCGGCCGAGGTGTGCCGAGTGGACAGAAAATGGGACGTTTTTCTACAAGCGCTGTGCGAGTAACGTAGTGTGTGAGAAGACCGAGGCGCTGTCGAAGTATTGAGGATGATATGGCCATTTAATTCAACTGTATGGTCCGAAGTGTCCTTGGGCCGAAACGTCTTTGGGCCGAAGTGTCTGACATTCGTGCCAAAACGGCAGAGAGATTGAAGAGCGATTTGCCTCCCGCAAACGAAAAATTTGTACAAAAACCAGTATGGAGCCCAGGACCAGAGGTGAATATCGACCTAATCTGTTCAAAAATTTTGGTAAGAAAAGTCGTTTTGATAATATCGGCAGGTTATAACAGAGACATATAGGCTATATATATGTCTCTGGTTATAATTATTAATAATAGCGGTCTCAGAAGACTCCAAAATTACATATCCCTAGTAAAGTAGTAATAGATCCCCGACAATGTGTAAATGTATGTAGCCATGATAAAAATGTTGTTTATAGTATTCTTATAGTAACAAGGATCAGTGGTACAACCATCAAGATGATCCATGTTGTTTTTCAGACTTCTTTCGATTAGAGTTATTCCCCGTTGTGAAAGAGAAACTACTCTCTCTCTCTCTCCTCTCTCTCTCTCTCTCTCTCTCTCTCTCTCTTCTCTCTCTCTCTCCTCTCTCTCTCTCCTCTCTCTCTCTCTATATATGTGTGTGTGTTGTGTGTGTGTAAACACAAGCTGCTTCGGAGATTGTAAGGAAACTGATCTGTAATGTATGTTGAAGCAAGTTTTGAGATATAATTAGTGAAATTAATTGTGCAAGTGATAAACACACAGGTGATAAATTTTCTCGTTGAGCTGTCTTGTGCCCCCCCCCCCCCCTTCAAATGTGGGGGCCACTAGTGGTCATCTCATACACTTCTATGTTCAGTCCCAGATAGGAATAGGAAAGGAAATATGTCTTTAGGACTGAATGTAAACAAAAATAAGTCAATGCTGCATGGATCACAACCATATGGAACCATGGCATGCAGTTGTTAGATTTTTTATTTTTAAAAATTCATTACTGGTAATTGTACATGTACATACAGGATAAAAAAGATGACCAGTTATGATATCAGTATCAGTTAATTAACAAATCTTGAGCTAATTGCATGCATTTTTCTTTTACAAATATACACCAAATAACATTTAAAATATTAATCCATAGAGAAGGCCAGAAGGGTGTGGTACTTCCAGTTTTGAAGTTGTTGACCATGGAGGAGCATTGTACCAGCTACATCGAAGCTTTGGATGGAAGAGCGTTGGAAAATTGTGGAACTTGTGTCTTGTCCGAGGATTATGAGTCTGCCAGAAAGTGTGGTCTCCCTCTTCAGTTCATGCTACAACCACAATTCAAACATAGTCTTTTTGCCATTTTAAAGGTATTTTTATTTTGTTTTATACATCCCTTGAGTCGGTTACAATTTTGTTGAGACGCCATTGATAATGGAGATATTTCATTAACAGTGGTTTTTTTATGGTACAGTATTAGATTAACCTGTTTTGATTTTTTCAGTTAAAAATATCAAAAGTCACCTGAAAGAGATAATATTCTATACAATTGTGGCAATATTAGTACGACTTAGTACCAGCATGGGCATATTTGTACTTCAAATATTGTTTTTATTTCACAGGCGCAAAGAATGCATCTATATATTGTATTTGGTACGGGAGTAAAAAGTTTGTTTATACATCTCATCTATTTACCAATGCACTAATTTTAAACACTTTTATTGTATTTCCAGCCAGAGATCACATATACTCGCAGATTTTCAACAATTCATGGAGGAAACCACTTCACAACCAGTGCATACTTGCCAAAGAACACAATTCATCCAAAGCCAAAAAAAATAACAGTAATTAGGACAGAGGGAGAAAATGTTACCACAACCATAACAAAGAAGTGAAAAGCAGTGGCATGACATTATGGCAGGTCTTACACAAGCTATTTGGATTATTTTGTCTAGCAGGACAGTGTGTTTTACTTAGGCCATAATATAAGAATTTTGATGTCTAGTACTTTTGCTAATTTTTCATGCGGTTACGGTCGAGTGGAATTTATGGAAAAAAATTGTCATACAGGTTCATGGATTTGTCGACACTTATTGGAATTTTGAGCTGAAATATTTTTCTAATGGCTCCACAACTTTTTCTGACGATTGGACGCAT
>CAJDSM010014847.1:14301-24487 GCA_903981925.1 Ostrea lurida
CATCACTGTAGGACACGTACATGCTGTTTGTGGGCGTGACTTGATTTGTTCCTTTGATCACTGTTGGACCGCCCATAAGCTGTTATGGCGGACTTGATTTTTTCCTTTATCACTGTAGGACACGTCCATGCTGTTTTTGGGCGTACTTGATTTGTTCCTTTATCACTGTAGGATACGTCCATGCTGTTTCTGGGCGGACTCATTGTGGCGGTGGCGGTGGAGGAAGTCAATCTCCACAGACGTATCGCTATAGGGATCCTCTCCTTGGTGGGCTCTCAGCCAAGTCTGTAAGAATATCTTCTAACCTCAACTTACTCTCCCCCGAGTTGTAAGAAATAAATTGTTTCTTTTTAATCATAATGAATTTGGTTTTGATCGAAACACCGTAAGCTGTCAATTTTTAAAGTCATCTTTAGCTGACCGTAGCCAAAGGATCATCGAAATTTGTCTGTTGTCTGTCGTCATAAACTTTTCACTTTTATCTTCTTTTCCAGAACCACTTAGCGAATTTTAACTAAACTTGGCACACAGTATTCTTGGATAAAGGGGGTTAAAGTTTGTTCTGATAAAGGCCATCTGTTCTTCCATGAGAAGATCATCAAGAAAAAGCACAACTTTAAAAATCTACTCAAGAACCACTGAGTCAGAAAATGTATTTTTGTGAAAGCTTCCTGACATGATTGAACATTCAATTTTTTCTAGATCATGTCCCCCAGGGATGGGGTTTAATAGGGAAGTAATTTTTTACATGAGGATATATAGAAAACTTCCCAAGAACAGCGGGGTCATATTTTGTATACATTTCCAGGAACTTCAGATTCGTTCAATTTGTGGCATCCGGGGATAGGGTGTTGCCACAGTTTTACATGAGAATATGTTGTAAAAGGTCTCTAGAAAACTTTCACGAACAGACAAAGTATGGTTAGTCATGATGATAAGCAAGCATTTTCATGTATGATACAGATTCCATTTAATTCCAATCATGGTTCTGGTTCACAACTGGGGATCAAATAGTTACATAGCTATAATATGGAAAACACCCCCTAAAATAGTACTGATATGCAAACATGCAAGCATCCTCTAGTACTAGAGATTATTTGGGAATAGGTCACCATCAAGGGGTCGAAGTTTCACATAAAAATATCTGGGAGAAATTTTATTCTCAAGATCAGCAGTAAAAAGGATTAATCAAATTAAGTTGCAAGCATCTCTAGGTGATGCAGATTCAGATTTGATCAAATGAATATGACCCAGGGCTCATGGCGGGTGTGACCGGTCAGCAGAGGACCCAGGCCTCACGGCGGGTGTGACCTGTCAGCAGAGGATGCTTACTCCTCCCTGGCACCTGATCCTACCTTCGCTTTTGTCGGAGGTCCGTGTTGCCCTACACTCGATTTTGTATATGTTTTTTTGGATTATGATTACGTTTGCCTTTTTGTATGGACCACAATACAATTAATTTTTTTTTTATAATTTTCTTACAAGAAATATAGAAGGTAAAAAATCGTTTGAAGATGTATAGCAGGATCAACGTGACACAGATGAGCATTGTGGGCCATGGGCCTCTTGTTATTACTAATGCATTTCTTTCACTGAAGTTCTTGTATCAGCAATTTGTAAGGGTACCTAGTAATATTGGAATTTTAAGTACGTTGTTAATAATTTTCATGTAGATTGATGCTGGGGTTGATGATACCCACGTGGTTTTTATCTATGTGGATCAGCAACACAGCAGCGACATCTATGATGGTTCCGATCATCACTGCTGTGACTAATCAGATGGAGGACCTAGAGAGAAATGAAAACACTCGTAAGGCTTTAGTGAACCGACATTCACATAAAGGAGGAGTATATATATGGATTTCGTTGAATCCCTACAAAGATATAATTCATAATATTCTATTCTCTATGAACAGAAAATGGCGGAGTAAAAAATGAAGGCTTTGATGACATTGAAAGTTCTGAAAATAAAGAAGACAAAGATGGAAGAAAGGCAAACGGAACGACCCTCCACAGCATAGACAACGACGATTCGAAACCAACGTAAGAACGCCATGCATATATAGATGAAATTATTTTGACAGTAGTCATGTGGGGAAAATATACAGAAAAGAAATGGGCATATATCATCTGTTTCATACATTTAATATATTCTATCATTGTGTTTTCCTACATACTATTGAAGTGGAGTCATACACAGCTGCATCCTTAATAAAAATGGAAATCGGAAATATTCATTTCTTGGCCAGTCATCCAAAAAGTGACTTAGTAAAACACCACTCTGATTCTACGCACAATATTCTGAAGCTGATTATTAAAAGATGCATGCTGGAGTTGATCATTGACGTTATCTACTTAGTTTTAGGTGTTTGGTGAAATTTCCATGGGCACGAGTTGTGCTCCTTGATTAGCTGACCTGTTTTATGTATTCTTATGAGGCAAACTGTTTTAACTTCTACATGAGAAGAAAAAAATTACTGCCTGTGGTATTCAACTTGACATTTAGATATATCGACGACATTTTATCTATTGATAATATTTTCATTCTGTCTGACATATTTCATACCAATTGCTAGCGTGTACTATACACTCTGATCAAGATACAGGACTCACATCGGATGTGATCGGTTAACAAGGGACGCTAACTCCTTCCAAGCACCTGATCCCACTTATGGTGTATCCAGGAGTCTGTGTTTGCCAAATTTTTATTTTGTATTTTTATTTCATTAATGATATTGAATTCGTTATCTTCACTTTGTGATAAGAGAAGGCAAAGATAACGAACATTGATAAATCTCATAAGTCCCAAATAGAATACAAAACGAGACTTGGGCAAGCATGGACCCCTGGGTACAACAGGTGGGAACAGGTGCCTAGGAGGAGTAAGCATCCCCTGTCAACCGACCACACCCGCTGTGAGCCCATTTCAATGTGAATCATCATTTGACGGAGATAAATATCAATACTACGCAACAATATAATGAATCCTACATCAGAATGAATCAAATTGTAGAATTTCTAACTGTAGAGAAGGAAGATCTGACGCCATGAAGAAGATGACTAAAGGATTTGCTCTGTGTGTTGCCTATGCTGCAAATGTTGGAGGTGTGGCTACTCTCACCGGAACACCCCCAAATCTCATTCTACAGGGCCAAGCAAACGAGTATGCCTCACTTATACTATAATATATGATGAAAAATCTGTGACATTATCTCATAAATTTTCAGAATCGTTGTATGGTGTAAAATTCTCAACCAAAGTGGTCGTGTTAATCAAGTTCGTGTTGAATGTTCGTGAATGAAATTTACGATGATAATTGGGAACATACATATGGCACACATAGTTTACCTATACATTTGTATTTGAATGATGAATGAAGAATAAAGAAAAAATTGGATCAGTCAAGTTTGTACCGAAAAAAACATTCTTAGTTGTTATTTGTTTGTTACATTTTTGTCTCGCTGTAAGTGATGTTTTTGTTTGTTTGTTTGTTTTCCAATTCCGGTGATAAATATATAGAACTTACTTTGTGTACAAACAGGTTGTACTCTAGTCGGCTTCCCGGGGCAGACAGTGGCATCACCTTCGCTAAGTGGATGGGGTTCGGATTACCACTCTCAGTTATTGTGCTGGTGTTGTCTTGGGTTTGGTTACAGATCATATTCCTCGGAACCTCGTAGGATTTCATCTATTTTGTAACGAAATTTAAAGAAATGATCGAGAAATGATTTAGACAGTCGCATAAAATTATACGTGGTGATATTTTAAAGGGGTAGCTATGATTCACTTGTTTTTTACGTCATTATTTCTATCCAGGTGTTTCCGAAAACAAAGCCCCGCTAAAAGAAAAGCAATAAAGATGGTGATGAATGAAGAAAAAAGAAAACTTGGACCAGTCAAGTTTGTACTGATAAAACGTTGTTATTCATTTGCTATACATTTTGTCTCCCTATAAATATTATGTTTCCCTCTTTTGTCTCGCTATAAGTGTTATATTTCCCTTTTTGGTCTCCCTATAAGTGAATATTTTCCTTTTTGTGCTCCCATAAGTGATATATTTCCCTTTTTGTCTCCCTAAAAGTGTTATATTTCTATTTTTGGTCTCCCCATATGTTTTATATTTCCCTTTATCTTAATTAGGTTTGCAGAAGTCGAGGTTATGATACTGTTTGGTGCGCTTGCGTTACTCTGGATTTTCCGAGATATTCCGGGTTTCGGGGGATGGAAACTCCTTTTCACGGAAGACAGTAAAGGGTTAGTAAAGGGAAGTAAATCCGTTAGTTAAAGCGAGATGAACATCAACACACATTTTTTGTTTCTTTTGTTTTAGACCCTTTGTCCGTGACTCCACACCAGCCATGCTTATCGCAGTTCTGTTGTTCTTTCTCCCAGCTAAATTTCCAAATGTCCTTTGCTGGAACAAATACGAAGGTAAATGGTACATGTTTCTGTTGTGAAATCTGCTTTGTGTTGTGTCCCTGATATCACATATTTTGGCGGCAAAAATATAACAAGAGGCCCATGCACCATATCGCTCACCTGAGCAGCAGCTCCTAGCTATAAACAAGCTTGAGCAAAACTATAATTATGCATGCGGCTTGGTTCAGAAAAATCTTTTCAAAGATAACGACTAAAAATTCATGAATTATCATTGACCCTTGTAGAGGGGTATGGTCCTTCATTTTTAATTAATAAATTTCATCCCAGTATGCTTTATGCCCCGGGGCTTTGTGTCAAGTTTGCTTCCTTATACATTCGCATGTAAAACTTTGATCCCCTATTGTGACCCCACCCTAACTCCAGAAGTCATGATTTCCACAAAACTTGAACCTCCACTTCCATGTAAATTTCAGCTTTTCTGGCCCAGTGGTTCTTGAGAAGATTTTTAAATTACCCCACTCCCATTTTTGTATTTTGGTCAATATTTTTTTTTCTTTGAAGGGGGCATGGCCCTTCATTTGAACAGACTTTGAAGGGGGCATGTTCCTTCATTTGAATAGACTTGAATCCCTTTCACCCAAAGATGGTTTTTTTGTTTGTTTGTAAAGTTTGGTTCATCTTGGCTGGGTGGTTGTAGAGAAGATGAAAATGTAAAAAGTCTACGACACCAACACGAAAGTCGACACATGCAGTTAAATTTTGATCAGAAAAGCTCAAGTGAGCTGAATAAGAAAAAGAAAAACCTACTAGCATTCATCAATTTCACCAATTGAATTGGCTGGTTTACAACAAGATCCACATTGTTTCCCACTTTTCGCATTAATCGCATTTTGTTTCAGTGTCAGAGGAAAGCAAGCCAAAGTATCACCCAATCCTAACATGGAAGAAGACGGTTAATAAGATCCCCTGGGGAGTGATTGTTCTCCTTGGAGGTGGATTTGCTATGGCTTCCGCTACATCTGTAAGAAATTCTTTATTTGGAACGTTGCAAGTTATATGAATTTAGCACATTTGAAAGATTATTACTCAATACAGAAATTTTAATTGACATTATTTGATGACGATGTACAATTTTATGCATAGGCATCAGGTTTGGCAAAGCAAGTGGGGTGTAACCTTCGAGTTCTAAACACCTTTACGCCGTGGGTTATGAACCTGATTTTGTCTCTCATCATCGCTGGCGCCACAGAGATTACCAGCAACAGTGCGACTGCCACCATTCTCATGCCAATCATGGCCGAATTGGTAATTTCATTTCTTCGAGTGTTGTGTTGATATCCATTTTAATTGTACCTTGTTAAAACCGGACAAGACTATTATGAATTTCAGGCTATAAACACAGGGTCTCATCCTTTGTACCTGATGATAACAGCAGCCGTTGCGTGCTCCTTTGCATTTATGCTTCCGGTTGCCACGCCTCCCAATGCCATAGTATTTTCCACTGGATACATCAGGATTCCCAACATGGTAAAATTGATACATCTGACATAGAAGCTTCTATTCTTACTTATTTCTAACGATAACGAACATTCCTCCTAGGCATCTGATACCGCCTCTAGTATTTCCAGGAGTCCGTGTTTGTCTAGTTCTCTATATGTAAAGGCAAAGATAACGAACAGTGATCAATCTCGTAAGTCCTAAATATAATACAAAAACAAGAGTTGGGCAATCACGGACCCCTGGACGCACCAGAGGTGGGATCAGGTGCCTAGGAGGAGTAAGCATCCCCTGTTGACCGGTCACACCCGCCGTGAGCCCATAGTCTTGATCAGGTAAACGGTATATGTCATTCTTTATAGGATGTATGAAATCGATCACTGTTATCTTCATCTTTGTAATTTAGGTTATGTAAGTTTGATTTAAGTTTTGATTAATATTCATATATTATATTTGATTATTATTCATAAGCTTCACCATCTTTATATCTTCATAAGTATATAAAAAGGCAAAGATAATACAAACAGTGATCCACCTCGTAAGTCCCAAACAGAATACAAAACAAATGTTGGGCAATCACCTACCTCTGGATTTATAATTATGTGTCTTAATATGTCTTTTAAATCTGTAGGCTTCCGCGGGTCTCATGATGAATGCAATAGCAGTGCTCGTTCTGAATCTAGGAATCAACACGTGGGGAAAGGCTCTCTTTGATCTTGACACAGTTCCTGACATTTTTGGAAACTCAACAGAAAGTTCATGTGATCCCGTAACAGCCATTGCAGCTGCAATGTTCAGTAATATCACCACGCCCCTTGTGAACGTCACAATGCTCAGTGACATGACCACTCCCCTTGTGAACGTTACAAGCGGTGACGTAACTCCCCCAATAATCTCGGGATAACAGTGAAGCTAACCGTAATGGAGACATTAAATGCTATAGAAATCCGATACACGTATTTAACCATACCCGTGATCTTCTATGGTAATGAAGATTTTGTGACAGTGTTTGCTGCTCAGAAACTTTCCACGAGAAGAAACTTGCTTACTCTCTTGGTATTAGGCTACTAAATTCGAAGCAAATGTACACAGATGTCATGCAGCGAATGAGGATATCGTCATACTTATCATTAATGGATATAACAAATGAAGATGACGTCCTATTTGTCGTTTGTGCAAAGATATCAAAACGAAAGACGATTAATCACATGATATATGCTAATATCAGCGATAACTAATAAAGATAATGTGCTAATTGCTTTTTTAGATATCAGCAAATAAGGATAACATCATAATTTGTTATTTGTGCAGAGATACCATAGCAAACGGAGTGTCTTGTTCAATGGGCAGATTCATGCCTTTGTCATGTGTTTTATACATTTAAATATTCAATGTATTGCATTTGATATCGTTACCGGTTATAATGATAACCATTTCCTCATGAATGGAAATTGATGCAGTTGTGAACAGTGTGTGTGTGAATCTTGATAAATATAGTCCGTCTAATTTAGTGCTTGGGAAATCCGAAAGAAAAATGAAAGTAGAATACATGTATATAATAAATAAAAAATTACATTGTAATGCACTTATTCAGGTACGCCGATGTGAATTGTCGCAGTTTATGACCTCGCGTATTTTTTTGTTTTTTTTTGTTTTGTTAAATGTACTTTAGATTTTGTGTCTCAATAGAAAGAATGTATGTTTAATGGTGTATGGCGATGTATTGGTGATATCTACGATAACTTTTCAAATCATGGACAGTATCTTTCTTGCCTTTGGTTACAAAATGGCACACCCCAACACCATTATGAAATATGTCAAACACCATTAATTTGATAAATCTGAATGCTTTGATGAATGTTTGATGAGTGATAAAATTCATTGTTTCTTCATGGAGAAAAAATGTTTTCATTTTACTGTATTATGACCATAACAATGTCTGAATGTTTTTGAACTTGTACGTTCTATCTTTTGTATTGTAATCAGAATCGATTTAATCACTAAAGTATCAATAAATCACACTACATATCAAATCGTGTATTTTTTTTGGTGTCATAGTAAGAAAAATGGATGTTTCTAATGAACTATTTTTTTTCTTGATCAGTAAAGGCAAATATAACGAACAGTGATCAATCTCGTAAGTCCAAAATAGAATACAAAAACAAGAGTTGGGCAATCACGGACTCCTGGACACACCAGAGGTGGGATCAGGTGCCTAGGGGAGGTCAGCATCCCCTGTTGATCGGTCACACCCGCCGTGAGCCCATAGTCTTGATCAGGTAAACGGAACAATCCGTAGTCAAATCAGTGTGAAAAACGGCTTAACAATGGCTATGAAACACATCAGACAGCATTTGACTCCATGGTAGGTCATATTGGTAAACTAAATTGTTAAAGTATGACGAGCGTAAATGTGAAGATAACGAATAGTGATCAATCTCAAAAAGCCTATGCGAAATAAAAATGAAGAGTTGAGTCAACACGGACCACTGAATAT
Organism: Ostrea lurida; assembly: GCA_903981925.1. Classification (NCBI taxonomy): domain Eukaryota; kingdom Metazoa; phylum Mollusca; class Bivalvia; order Ostreida; family Ostreidae; genus Ostrea; species Ostrea lurida. The sequence goes on from CAJDSM010014847.1 coordinate 22,676, forward strand.
ACCAGAGGTTGGATCAGATGCCTAGGAGGAATAAACATCCCCTGACGACCGGTCACACCCGCCATGACCTCTTTATCTTGATCAAGTAAAAGAAGTTGTCCGTAGTCAAAATCAGTGTATAAAGATTGGTATGATTATGAAATATTTTATACAGCATTTGACCCCATGGCAGGTTGTTTTGGCAAGCTACAGAATCTGGCCAAAAGTGAGTCATCATTTCATTTTTTTCACCTATATATTTCATTGAAAGTGTCTTTTTGAAAAGACTTATTGCAGCAGATTCATCATAGCTCATTTTTTTGGATATACATCAAAAAAATGCAGAATTGTTTGTAGTTTCTTCCACAATGAATTTCAAATAATATTTCTTTTGGTGTTGTGGTGAAATCACGGGCCAAATGCAGAATTGAAATTTTACGGAATAGACTTGTTACGAAATAATAGTATTTTGTGATTTATGATTTTGCCGTGGTGATTTCATAAACGATTTTCTCAGATCATGACATCACAATTCGTTTAGAATCATACCAAAAGAAAATTTCAACAATTTTTAATAATACTAGTATGTGAAAAAATTATGAAAATTGGTACCAAATTCACATCACAATAATTTTTTTACAAAAATTGTTTTTTCAATGAAATATATAGCGGAAAAATGAAATGATGACTAACTTATGGCCAGGTACTGTAGATCTTTAAACCGACCACAGAATTTGCAAAATGCTAAAACTGAATTGTTGAAATTCCTTATTTGGCAGTAGTCTGCATCGATTTAAAAAAGTATCATACACAGAACAAGCTCTAGCATAGAGAATCAGTTGAGAGACATAAACACCACTGCACTATACTGAACCAAAATGTTCGAAAATTCTTCTAACCTTGTCTACACAATTTAGTGTAACCTCTGTGGATTCATTTATGTTCGAGAAACTTAGGGGTCACTGCAAAAAGAATATCGGGGCAAAGATTTCAAATACATAATGGTGGTAACCAACTTCTCTATAAACATTTGAACTCCCCAGATCATTCCATCTTGTCCACGAAAGTTAAAACTGTAGAAAACATTTACTATTATACTAACAATCCAACTTCAAGTACCCCTTTTTGTAGACAACGAAAAGAGCACTGAATCAAGACTCTGGGTACTGGATTAGTGCAATTCCATATGGATGCAACGGCAACGTATACATTGTTGGGAATTTGACTAGTGCAAAAGGAAATTGCGTGAATGTGATGGGATTTTTTCCAAAAACACACAGACGTAAACGCAGTCATGGACATTGTTTCATAATATATGTTACATTTTTAACTTTAAATATCTTTGTCACTTACCATACTTTTTACACACACCATATACCATTTTAAATAGCAAATCCAACATTTTTATTTTGGTGAAAAAGTTCGAGAAATTATTGCATCATTAGCCTTAATTTTAACATGAATGATGATGATGTTACATTTTGAAGCTTTTTGAAATGGATTTAACTGATCAACAAAGGATGGAATTGTAAAACAGTACTCTACTACCAATATAAATCATCAAAAATCATTCAGAGGTAAATGAAAGAAAGTATGCTAAAGGAGAAACTTATCAAGAGGTTAGTAATAAAGTATGAGAAGACAAGCAGGGACAGTATGTGAAAGAAGACATGGCATCCCGGGAAGATCAAAGACTTCAAAAAACCGACGACTTTTGACTTTATCAATAAAGTGACTCCACTTATTGAGAACCTAATTTCGCTCGAACTTGCTAAGAAAATATGGCGATCTACAGACTGTTAGGTTTCAACAGGATGGAGCTACACCTCACAC
>CAJDSM010014848.1:0-13717 GCA_903981925.1 Ostrea lurida
GACCGTGTGCAAAATTTAATTATTTTGTTTTAAACATTGTATTTTCAGCCTTGTTTACATAGCAAAGAATTGTAAGTGCTGTATCTCACTTGAAACTCAACAAATGACGTTCACATTTTTGCTGACCATTAGAAATATCATAAGTGAGCATTGCAAACATTAAAAATAAAAATCTTAAATCAATTTTTTTTTTAGCTCAAAACGTGTCCATGCCCCTTTAAAATTACCAATGGAAATGTGCATTGATGTGTAAATCACATACTTACAGAGAGTTGTAATCTTAGTAAAATCCTTTGATCCCAGTGTAATAAATAATAGATAAAAAATAAATAAAATGTAAGGAAGCGGATCTAATTAGAATGTAGAAAGTGATCATGATATTATAGTAAGTTAGGTACATATAGTAAGTTCCACAAGGTAAGTTCTTTGTAAAGTGTTTCATATAGTATTAAAGTTAGCATATGAACTTAGAAGTAAATATAATATAGTACATTAAATTATCAATCGTGTGCTTCATGTAGTAAGTTAACAGAATCGTATAGTAAGTTATATATAGTAAACACAGTAATATATGGTCAACGAGTTTTAATTCCTAATTAAGTAATGCTGATTTCTAATAATTCAACTATTTAAAATTAATTATGCTTCATATTATTTACTTTTTTCAGCGGATGTAATATTCAAACCTTGTCGTGGTACACGTAAAATTGACGTCAGTGGTGACGACCATTTATATTCAGAAGTCACACTACAGTGATAGGTGAGTACAATCGGATCACGCTCGTCAATTTCCGTAACCGGTTACAGAAATAGCCGAGTAGGTACGATTGAGGTGAGTATTGAGCTACTACAGAGACAAACGAAAGACCTATACGTCTATTATCACGTTCAAAAGGATAAATTTTATCTTCAAAAATTGAAAAAAACCCTGAAAACAAATGACTGTCTGTCGATACCAGATCTAGGATAGGCAGTCTGACTGAAGTCCGACTCTACTTGTCGCTTTGTAGTACGAAGTGATAAGTAGGGTCGGATTTCAGTCAGACTGTAGAAAAGGCGAAGATGACGGACAGTGATCAATCTCAAACAGAATACAAAGTAAGAACTGGGCAAACACGAACCTCTGGACACACCAAGAGGTGCAATGGATCAGGTGCTTAGGAGGAGTACGCATCCCCAGTTGACCGGTCACACCCACCGTGAGATCCATTGTCTTGATCAGGTAAACGGAGTAATCCGTAGTCAAAAATCTGTGTATAAAAGCGGCTTAACAATTGCTATGAACACGACAGACAACATTTGACCCAATATAATATATACATATATAGAATTTGCGAAATACTGCCTTTAAACGTGACTGTTGGAACTCCTGCAACAACCAACTTGTTCGTAATTAGCCTCTACGTAGTGTAGCTTCAGAGCCCCCCCCCCCCCCCCCCCCCGACTTTGATCAAACTACAAGTACAATTTTTTTGTCTATTTTATGCAGTTTTGGTTATAAGATATATAAACACTTATCCACCCCCCCCGGAAAAAAATCCCTGGGGTGGACCTCTTTTTATAGACTGATTGAAATCCGCGCAAAATTGACGATCATATCTGGAAATTATCACTATAGTGTAGATGGTCTTTAAAAGTAGTGGCTCTTTGTTTTATAAAATTTGATTTCCTGTTTGTCAGTCTTCATCTAACAAATGAATTTCTCTGTCTTTTCAGAAAACTTCCACCTCATCTGATGTAGTTTGCAACTTCCTGAGACATTTTTATAGGCCTGTTAGATTTATTTTTATACGATTTGTTATTTTTTAAAAATATTTTTATCCGGAACTACACGTTGTTGACTGTTGGAGCAATCCACGATTGACAATCATGACTAATACTAGCCACTAAAGCATAGTGTCCGTACACTAGTTGACACTAGTATGTTCAGTACACTAGCTGACATTAGTATTTGTTCGGGTCACCAGTTTGACATTAGTATTTGTTCTGTATACTTAGTTGACATTAGTTTGTTCTGTACACTAGTTGACATTAGTATTTGTTGGGTCACCATTTTGACATTAGTATTTGTTCTGTATACTATTGACATTAGTATTTTGTTCTGTATACTAGTTGACATTAATATTGTTCTGTATACTAGATGACATTAGTATTTGTTCTGTACACTAGTTGACATTAGTATTTGTTCTGTATACTAGTTGACATTAGTATTTGTTCTGTATACTAGATGACATTAGTATTTGTTCTGTATACTAGATAACATTAGTATTTTGTTCTGTACACTAGTTGACATTAGTATTTGTTCTGTATACTAGTTGACATTAGTATTTGTTCTGTATACTAGATGACATTAGTATTTGTTCTGTACTAGTATTTGTTCGGTCACTTTTGTTCGATCACTAGTTGACATTAGTATTTGTTCTGTACACTAGTTGAAATTAGTATTCAGTGGCGGATCCAGGATATGTCGAAAGGGAGGGGGGGGGGGGGGCTCGTTAAAAAAGGAGCCAATAAGCTTAAGGTCTGGAGAAGTCAAAGCGGGGGCAGGGGCGAACCCCGGAAGCTCTCGGGTTTTAGAGCTTTTAAAGTTACCTTTAGAGGTTAATTTAATATATATACATGTATATACATAATAATTAAGTTTGGTCATCCAAAAAAAAAAAAAAATGGGGGGGGGGGGGGGGGGGCGGGCTTATAAATCCGCCACTGGTATTGTGTTAAATGTTACATATCCTCCTGCCTCGTTTATATTTTCATTTGGTTGTCTCCATACTGTTAGTGAATGTAATAAATGTGCCATTTTCAAACATCATCAATGCTTGTGTTTTATTTTGGAGTGTCAAAATATCAGGTTTTCGAACTTCATTTTACGGACGTTATTCATTTCTTTAATTTTTTTTTATTTGGACATTGCTATCTCTACAAAATGACAGCCATTTTCTTATTTTAATTGAATGTCATTGGTGAAAAGAAATGATTACGGGCGTGGATCGTCACGATTCGTACTGCGCTTCATGAACTATGCCATCATAAAACGTCACAATTCATACCCTCGTGTCATTAGAAATGATTTCTTAAATCTATACCCTCATGTATTTTAGAAATGATTTCTTAATTAAATCTATAACCCTCATGTAATTTTAGAAATGATTTCTTAATTAAATCTATACCCTCATGTAATTTTAGAAATGATTTCTTAAATCTACATGTCTTTAACCGATAAAGCGTGGCTGTGAGACGAGTATATATCTTTAACCGATAAAGCGTGGCTGTGAGACAGGAGTATATATCTTTTCTCCACGTGTGGACTGGACCCATGCCCACTTCAACAAAGAAATGCCGCGGCCATTATTCTCAAATATATACCTAATATTTACAACAGTGATACATATAATTAAATTTCCAAGAAAAATAAGCACATGGGTTTGAAATGCAATATATTGCGGCTATTTTTGGCTTCGACCTGTTATATATACATGTACACCGATGTAGCAATGATACCAAATATCTTAAGCGTTCCGTCGAGTAGTTTCAGAGGAGTTGCGCAAGTCCACAAAACATTTAGATGAATGAGCAGATAGACGGACAAATGCCTGCCCCGGTAGTCTCACATTTCCTTCCGACACTTTATAGCTAGAGATGAGACATTATAAGCAAACTGGCATATAAACCTCCTATTCCCCTGCATGTTTGTAACATGCTGGGTATTCGAACACAACAGACCGAGTTGACCCCCCCCCCCAACAAAAACAAACCGGGGGGGGGGGGGGGTCGTAAAGGAGCAGATTTACAATAGATTGCAGGTAGCGTTACCCAACCCCTGTCGATACGTCAGATGTTAATCTATCACTCCGCTTGGTCCAATTTCAGATGAAGCATTTCCGCGAGACCGCGTATCATCATCACCTCCGCTTGCCGTAGCCGATTTCGAACACTTTTTCTGCGACTTGACATAAACTAAATGAAGAAGAAACATGGACCAACAAATGTACATTTACCGTTATACCTCTTCCGGAACAGGACCAACAATGTACATTTACCGTTATACCTTCGAAACAGGACCAACAATCATACATTTACCGTTATACCTCTTCCGGAACAGGACCAACAATATACATTTACCGTTATACCTCTTCCGGAACAGGACCAACAATGACATTTACCGTTTATACCTCTTCCGGAACAGGACCAACAATGTACATTTACCGTTATACCTCTTCCGGAACAGGACCAACAATCAAATTTACCGTTATACCTCTTCCGGAACGAAATGGCGTTACCTTCGCCGAGGAGGTTATAAAATCGGAAGCATTTGTTTGTTTGTGGATTTGTCTGTTAGCAACTTCAGGCAAAAACCAATGGTCAGATTGCTTTGATAATTGGTACAACATATGTATCTTGGTCCCCATTAAACTGGAGGGCAATCCGACTCCAGAAGACTTTAATAAGACTTAATACATGTAATATAACCATGACAGAGTCAGGAATCTCCGATTGCTCTGTTCTCACCATAGATTTCTCCAAGAAAAAAATCAAATCCATTAAAAATTGGCAAAATGTTGTGGATGCTTGGGCATCCGAGCATACATGCAAGCTACGGCACTGACCATAAGGAATATCCTATTATTTCTTGCACATGGTGTATGAATCGATAAGCAAGTGCATGTTCTACGTACGATCATTTTTTGGACTGAGCAAGCTACTGACATATAAGGTGATGGTACAGGGGTCTCAAATGCCTCATCTAAAAGTCAGTATTTTACAAATTCTACGGTCGTTATAACGGTCTAATTTACATATACAACCTGTCAATAGGTCAAATACTGTCCAACATGTTTCATGCCCAATGCTGGGCAATTCTTTACATACTGACTTTGACAGTGAATTACTCTGTTTTCATAATCAAGATATAGGGCTTATGGTGGGCGTGACCGGTCAACAGGGGATTCAAACAGATGCTTACTCCTTCCTGATCCCACCTCTTAGGTGGCCAGGGGGTCCTGTGTTTGCCCATCTCTTGTTTTGTATTCTCTATAAGTATCTGCAGAAATATAGGAGTACCCCCACCCACATACCACCACTCAAGAACTATAAATGAATTAACATGTGACGCGAGTGAGATTTTGAATGCAAAAACTGAAAGTCAAACATATCGCGTATTTTGTAGACTACGCTGGTAAAATCCGCCACAGTGACGATGTTGTATTATATTGGTTAGCGATTTATAATAATTATTATTACTTTTAAATATGCAACTTACAGACATCCATAGCAAGCATCAGGAAAAATAATTCATTTCGAGATGGGGCCGATTTGGAGCCCCTACCTCTTTCTTGTGACTTGGGAGAAGATGTTGATGGCTTTACATGCACACAGACCGACACTGGACAACAGATGATTAGAAAACTTCACTTGAGCTTATACTCAGGTGAGCTGAAAATACATGTAGTTTATTGACATTTTTGTGTGATACCCAAAATCTAATATTGTCAGTGAGTGAATATAAAACTGGGCAAAACCATTTTATCTATTACCATTTTTTCAAATGTATCTGTGTCTTGGCAAATCAAAAATGAAGTGAAACCGATTTGTATGGGTAGAAGGATGATAAATTAAAAGAAATTGGGTGTGAATAACCTTGTATACAAGATTTGTTGATCAATAATACCAGAATACAGAGAAATGTGTGTGTGACATTACCAGATTACAACGAAATCATCCGTATTTTGTTTTTTTATATAAATACAAGTATGTAATGCAATTGCATTATCATAAAAATGTTTACTGTGGAATCATTTTAATTCGTGGAGGCCAATGTTTGTGGGTAACCAAAATTTTGCTTGTTCGTGGGGACATATTTTCGTGGGTAATTGATACATAATGTGAACGGCATAATTAATATTTATAAAGATTAAAAAGAAAATAAAACATGTTCATGGGGATGTTAATTCATGGGTAATAATTTATTGTGACCCACGAAATCCTCGAACATTGGTCCCCCACGAACAATGATGATTCTACAGTATGTATTATCAATAAACACAGCATTGACATTAACATGATAAATGTTTATGTTATGTTCTGCCTGGCATCAGTTTGTCGTGTAAAGAGCAGGAAATAAAAGAACAGAAACAGAATCTCGTTTCCTTTCAACACAGCGACACAGACTACTATCTTTCCTGTGTTGTTGTCAATCCTAACGAGACACATCCTGACGCTGCTATTTGTGGAGCTGAATTTCCTCCTGCTGCTGACCGGGCTCGGGTCATGTGACTGCAGTGCACGCGCTAACTCTCCTCTGTAGCCTTGCTGGCACGGACCTGTATGTGGTATTGACCTAGTTCTTCCTCGGAGATTTCTGCTGGGGCCCCGCTCACGGGGTCACGCCCCTCCACAGTCTTAGGGAAAGCGATGACATCACGAATGCTGTTGGCACCACAGATCACAGCCAACATTCTATCCAAACCTGTAGAGTACGTTTATCTTTTTCAAATATACGACTCTGATTTTGTGCCCACCCTTTAGCAATTAAAATTCTTTGTAAGCAAATTTGTGTCAGTTATGAGTACTACAATTTTCTGCTATAAGTACAAATGTAAATGGTAAGTTTTAATATGTGTTGATTTACCTAGAGCTATGCCTCCGTGTGGAGGGCATCCAAAACTCAACGCCTCGATAAGATGTTGTAACTGGTCAACATTTTCCTACAGAACAAAACAATACAGTCAACTCTTGTTACAATGGCCACGTTCGTTTCCGATCATTTTGCCGTTATAACGAATCTGCCATTGTAACGAAATGCCTATTTTACCGGTACGAGTTATTCCCCTTTGTTTAATCATCAGCACAATATGCAATGGCAATCTCTGTAAACATTCACTGTACGTTTATTTTCAGTATGGTACAAATACATCACATCCCCCTAAAATCTTAAATGTGAAAATATTGCCGATAGCAGATGTCTTTTACATGGGTCGTTGAAAAATCTCAGATAGCCTACTGTTATGTCGGATTTTATATAGTGTCAAAATGCACATTTGTTACCGATAAGTACTGCCGGTGCCGAAGTGCGAATATGCCGTTATATCAAGCGAAATAAATAGTGTGCAGATTTGTTACCAACAGAATTTTGCCGTTAGGCGAATTTGCCGGTATATTGAATGCTGCTGTAACGAGCGCTGATTGTATAACTGAAACTCTGTCTGCAGAGTGCTTATCATCTATCTGTGGTGTGATTTATAATCTTCTTTATTACATGAATGGATAACTCTGAGATCTCTGATTGGCTGAGATCCAACAAACTGCCCTAAAATACAATGCCAAGATAAGTAGTTGCACTAAAATCTTAACCATAATGGATGGACCTTTCATTTCCGGATTTGACTTGTCCTCTATCACTCAAAGTTTGATTAAGATGTCTCTTTTGAACTTTGAATTATCAACACTTCACCCTGACTTACTTCCTTTTGTGGGGTTAGCCAAAGGTCAATCGGTGAAAAGTTAAGATTTTCTTCTTTATCTTACTAAATGTAAGAGACTAAAACTGCGAATAATGGCAAATTATTAAGTTTTCATTCAAGTTTCTGGGTTGCCCCACGTTGGGGCATTATTGTAGTTTATTTCAATTGATATAAAAATATCACTTGTCAAAGCCATAGATGAGACAAATACAAAGGCCAAGGTAAGGAATATGATTATTTTGTCCACAAGATGGCAGTCAAGGGACGTAACTTCCACGAAGTATTGATAGGAGTATTCTACAGTACCTGGCCATAAGTGAGTCATCATTTCATTTTTCCACTATATATTTCATTGAAAACACAATTTTTGTAAAAATCTATTGTGATGTGAATTTGGTACCAATTTTCATAATTTTTTCACATATTAGATCTATTCAAAATTGTTTAAATTTTCTTTTCCTATGAGTCTAAACGAATTGTGATGTCAAGACCTGAGAAAATCATTTATGAATTCACCACGGCAAAATTTTTAACCTCAAAAAAACTATTATTTCTTAACAAGTCTATTCCATAAAATTTCAATTCTGCATTTCGCCTGTGATTTCACCGCAACACCGAATGATAATATTATTTTGAAATCATGTGAAGAAACTACAAACAATTGTGCATTTTTTGATATTATATCCATAAAAAATGAGCTATAATGAATGCTGCAATAAGTCTTTTCAATGAAATATATAGTGAAAAAATGAAATGATGACTTACTTATGGCCAGATACTGTAACTATTAAGTAAATTCTTAATTACAATTAGGTAAAGATATGTACATACAGGTTACTCTCGGTATCTCGAACTATCGAACATCGGATCTGCGAACACTCCGGAATATGTCGAACTGAGTTGAGCGGTCCCGGCCGTAATTTACTATATATTAAATGATTTTAAAAACCTCAGATATCTCGAACACAGGTAATCCCGAATACTCCGGGTATTCTCGAAGTATTTTTTTAGTCCAAGCACAAATTTTAACCTGGTTTATGTCGAACTCAGACTAATTTTCCGGGTCTGCCGAACATAATAAGCGATGATTCTGTCGATTAGCTCTCTAATCGAATGAGACGTATAATTGATATCGATTTGGGTATACACTTGCTCGGCGCGTGGGCAATTAGCTGACCCTTACATAAACATATTTCACAGCCCGCGCGTTGTGTAAGTGTGTTTATACAACATCCACGCTACAAACTCTTTAATCTACTTAAAAACAGTAACGAACTTCCAAAATAAAAACCTGATCAAGTAATTAACAATTAAAAAAGATTATGTTTCGGGGGATAGTTGGATAGTGTCATACCATAGAAAACTAAATTCAAGCAGTAAATGATGTGAAGAAATGTGAACTATAAAAGCCGTCATCGCCGAGTAATACGTACTGTCCACGCAAACACGCTTTGAACATGGCTGAAAAATGTCGATAAAAATTAACGATGTGTATGAAATGAGTACGTCTGGCCCAAAGCGATAGTGAGGTAGTAATTCAAAACAATATGATATTGGAAGTCAACTTCGAAGATATCTCGAACCCCCGGATATTCTCGAACTTTATTCTCCGGTCCCATCGAGTTCGAGAAACGAGGTTCGACTGTACCTAGTTAATTGCTTACTACATAATTCTTGAATTGAAATCATTCACTATAGAGCAGGATCCATTACTCCCCTACCTTTAAGATACTCTCTATAACGTATTTCTGAGTGTCAGCATCATGGATCCTTACGACCCGCCTCCAACTGGTTCTGTCCATTTCAACACCAGGTCATTAATGCTGACTCCTTACCTAAAATACACCAGAACAGGGAAAAAAACACATAGAAAATAACACCAGAACAGGAGCATAAAAACACATTTAAAAATACACCAGAACAGGAAAATAAACACAAAGAAAATACAACGAAATAGAGGCATAAACATCATAAAAAATACAACAGGAACAGGAGCATTAAACCATTAGAAAGAAACAAATTAGAGGCATAAAACACATAGGAAAATACAACCAGAAACAGGAGCATAAAACACATAGAAAACTACAACAGAACCAGGAGCATTAAAACACATTAGGAAAATTACAAACAGACAGAGGCATAAACACATAGAATACTACAACAGAACAGAGGGCATAAACACATAGAAAATTAACATCCGAACAGGAGCATAAAAGCACATAGACAAATACAACAGAACAGGAGCGATAAACACATTAGAACAATTACAGACAGAACAGAGGCCATAAACACATAGAAAAATACACAGAACAGAGGCATAACACACATAGGAATAATTACAACAGAAACAGTGAGATAAACACATAGAATATTACACAGAACAGGAGCATTGAAACACAATAGAAGATAACACCAGAACAGGAGCATAAACACATTAAAAATACAAAACACCAAAGGGAAAGGAGCATAAACACACGAATCACGACAGGACAATAACATGAAAATACAACAGAACGAGGGCATAAACACATAGAAAAATACAACAGAACAGAGATAAACACATTAACATCACACAGGCTATAAACAAGAAAAATACACACAGAACAGGAGCATAAACACATAGAAATACAACAGAACAGCTTGAGCATAAAACCATAGAAAATACAACAGAACAGACATAAACACATAGGAAAATACAACATACAGAGCATTAAACACATAGAAAATACAACAGAAACAGGAGCATAAACACATAGAACAAATTACCACCAGAACAGGAGCATGAACACATAGAAAATATACACAGAACAGGAGCATAAACACATAGATCACAAAGAACAGAACACCAACAGGAGATACACATAAGAAAATACCAGCAGAACAGGAGCATAACACACATAGAATATACAACAGAACAGGAGCATAAACACATAGAAAAATACACAGAACAGAGGCATAAACACATAGAAAAATACAAACAGAACAGGAGCATAAAACACATAGAAAGAATACAACCAGAACAGTAGTCATAAAACATAGAAAATTACAACAGAACAGTAGGCATAAACACATAGAAAATACAACAGAACAGGAGGCGATAAACACATAGAGAAATACAACAGAACAAGGAGCATAACACATAGAAAATACAACAGAACAGTAGCATAAAACACATAGAAAATACAACAGAACAGGCCCATAATAAACATCAAAATACAAAGCCAGAACGAGCATAAACACATAGGGAAAATACAAACAGAACAGGTAAGCATAAACACATAGAATATAGCAACAGAACAGGAGCGATAAACACATAGAAAATATACAACAGAACAGAGCATAAACACATAGAAAATACAACAGAACAGGAGCAATAAACACATAGAAAATACAACAGAACAGATAGGGCATAAACACAATGAAATACACCAGAAAACAGGAGCATAAACACATAGAAGATACCAACAAACGGAGCATAAACACATTAGAAATACACAACAGAACAGGAGCATAAAACACATAGAAAATACAGACAGAACAGAATAAACACATTAGAAAATACACCAGAACAGGAGCATAAAAACATAGAAAATACACAGGACAGGAACATAACACATAGAATAATACAACAGAACAGGAGCATAAACACATAAGAAAATACAACAGAACGAGCATAAACACATAGAAAATACAACAGAACAGAGCAAAAACACATTAGAAAATACACAAAGGACAGGAGCATAAACACATAGAACAATACAAAACAGAACAGACAACATAAAACACATAGAAAATACAACAGAAACAGGAGCATAAACACATAGAAAATACAACAGAACAGGAAGATAAACACATAGAAAAATGACAACAGGACAGGAGCATAAACACATAGAAAATACAACAGAACAGGAGCATAAACACATTAGAATACAACAGAACAGAGGATAAACACATAGAAAAACAACAGAACAGGAGCATAAACACATAGAAAATAAAACAAGAACAGAGCTTAAACACATAGAAAATACAACCAGGACAGGAGCATAAACACATAGAAAAATAAACAGAACAGACATAGAGCCATGAAATACAACAAGTACAGTAAGCAAGATAATACAACAGAATAGAGGATAAACACATAAAAATACAACAGAACAGGAGCATAAACACATAGAGAAATAACACGTCCAGAACAGAGGCATAAACACAAAATATTCCAAATAACTTGTAAGACCTGCCAAATGTTCACGTTTCACTTCTTTGTTATGGATTGTGGTACATTTTCTTCCCCTCTGTTCCTTAATTCCTGTTATTTTCTTTGCTTTTGGATTGAATGGAAGTCTTTGGCAGTATGCACGTTTGGAAAGTCTAGTTTTCTCCACTGATTGTTAAATCTGCCAGAATATAGTGGATGTTCTGGCTGAAATACAATAGTGCATTGGTAGTATAACAAACTTTTTACTCCTGAACCAAATACAATTATACATGTATATAAACAATACAAATAAATACAATGTGAGAGCCCTATCACTCACCATTCTAAAATTATGCACTAGGCTCAACTTTATCAAATGTAGGTCAAATTTCAAAATCTAGGTCAAAACCTGTTCAATAAGTATGCCCTGGGTTAAAGGTTGTTTTTTGTCCAAAGTAGGTCAAACGCCCTAGGGCAAGGTCAGATGGTCAAATATTTTATCCATAAAGAGGTCTAGGCACAATACGAGTGTTACATGTGACAGCCCTAGCTCTCACCATTCAGAAATAATGCCTTGCACAAAAGTTGTTTAAAAGTAGATCAAACTCAAAGGTCAAGGTCAAAGGGGCAAAATAATTTGTACTAATACCTAAACCAGTTGCCTCCAAGTCAAGATTATTCCCATTGCATTGGTAGTTGTTTCTAATGGTGCATTGAGAGGTTCCATAATTGGTGCTGGTATTTGAGACTCCTCTAAACCATATCCAGATGCATATATATGAAGTTCCTTCCCTAATTTCACTTGAAGAATGATGTATCCTGCTCCCTGTGAAATAAAAACTGTACAATATTTGAAGAACAAATATGTCCAATTCTGGTACTAGCCGTACTATATTGCACAATTGTATAGAATATTATCTGCTTCGGGTAACTTCTGACATTTTTAACAGAAAATCAAAACAGGTTATCTAATACTGTACACATAAAAAAAAAACTGTAATGAGATATCTTCATTATCCAGCAAATGGCTCTGATCAACAAATTGTACCGATTATAGGTGATTACATTAAAAAAATAAAAATACCTTATAAATGGCAGAAAATAATGTTTGAATTGGGTGGGCATGCATGAACTGAAGAGGGAGACCACACTTCTGGCAGATGATTAATCCCTCGGACAAGACAACAAGTTCCACAATCTCCAACCCTCTGTCCATCAAAGCCTTCGCATGTAGCTGAGCAATCTCCTCATGATCCACAACTTCAAACGGAAGTAGCACAACCCTTCATCTATGGATATAATTATTTAAATGATATTTTGTATTTTGTAAAGAAAAATGCATGCATTAGCTCAAGATTTATTAATTTACTGATAATGATATCATAATTCGGCCCATCTTTTTTCATGTACATGTATGTACATGTACAATTACCAGTAATGAATTTTTAAAAACAAAAAAAAATCTAACACTAAGTTTCTTGCTGTTTGACCACAAGTATACTGTCTGATATCAGATATGACCTTGAATGTGATCCTTATATAGTCCTTACTCTCACTATGAAATTGACTTTGAATTTTCTTGACATTCTATGAAGGTTTATTATCAGTATATGAGAAGACATTGTGATGTCAAATATGTGTTTACTTTATGCAGACCAACATTTTTTCTATACCACAACTTTTTTAATATGTACATTTCAATCCTCAATGTCAGTTTGTTTAAGGATTGATCATCCCAAATGGCCCACGGGGGCTTGTGTAGAAAAAAAACCAAAACACCGGGCCCTAGTAAAAATGTTTATTTTTACTAGGTGTTTTGATTTTAGGGGGCATTTTGATTTTTTTCTACACAAGCCCCCGTGATTGGCCCAAGTAAAATTACATGAAAATCATTTTGCAATGCAAGATCAATATTAATTTGATTTGTCTACCAGTTTTGCACTGCACTGCATGCCATGGTTCCATGGTTGTGACCCATGCAGTACTGGTTTGTTTTTGTTTGAAGTATTCTACACAATTTGAATAGTATTGTGAATCAAATTCATTCAGTTCTAAAGACATA
>CAJDSM010014851.1:0-10527 GCA_903981925.1 Ostrea lurida
TTGTGAGTTCTACTCGCAGTATTTCTAGTTTGAAGTATTTCGACAGAATTAATGTTGTTTTGTAAATCATGTTCGAATCAAACTTAGTGTTGCAAAATACATGGTTATTTTCAGACTATTCCTCAATATAATTGGCTACTTATAGAGCTTTTGGTTTGTTTCAACACACTTTGTGCATGGTATACGTTTATTTCTACTCTTATATTTCTTTATTTGTGAACCGTTTACCAATAGTTAATGTCAATCACTTTAATTTGATGACTTAAAAACAAGGGTGATATTTTTCTGCAGATAAATGGGATCTCCAGAGATTTTATCCTGACTGGCCTAAAATTACATGATGGTGTGAAGTACTTTGTGACCTTGACTTCCTGCAACGGTGCTCAGATCTGCACCACTGAGACCACCAAAGGAACCTTAGTGGATTCAACCCCACCATCCAGAGGTATACATCAAACGGAACCTATCAAATATGTGTTGTAAAAGTGCAAAATCGTCCGGACAGATTGTTTCTAATAGTCAGTAGAATACTAAGGTGATTGAAGTCCTGATAAATGCATCAATTTTACATTTTTGTACCCCCATGCAACGGTGTGTCATAGCATGTTGTTGCCTGGATAGCGCTTCATTTCTTGATGGATTTCTAGGAAACTGGGAAAATGTTAGTAAAAGTAAAGATTTGGATGGGATTGATTTCAGAGACATCTGTCAAGGGAGCCCATCATGTTGGAAGGGGGATTTAGATTTTTTAATATAGCATGTTGCTTATAGCTAGACAGTGCTTTTAGGAAAATGTTAGTAATGGTAGACGCTTGGATGGGAAATATTTTCAGGAACAGCCGCAAAATGGACAACTTTTTCGGGAGGGGGAATCAGTTAAATATCATGGATGTATGTGCATGACATGCTGTCGCCAGGATAGCACTTTCATTTGTTAATGGATTTCCACGAAACGTTGGGAAGTTGTTATTAATTGTAAAAGCGTGGATGTAATGATTTCCAAAGACATCTATCAAAAGGGGCACCTTTGTGGGAAATATCATGGATATTTGTGTGTAGCATGTTGTCACCAGGATAGCATTTTTATTTGATGATGGATTTCCACGAAGATGTCGGAATTTGTTAGTACTAGATTTGACGACGGGTAATCCCATTGTTTATTTTGTTTCGACTAAGGGCTCACGGCGGATGTGACCGGTCGCCAGAGGATGCTTACTCCTCCACCTGATCCTGCCTTTGCTTTTGCCGGAGGTCCGTGTTGCCCTACACTCCACTTTCTACATATGTTTTTAGGACTATGATTACGCTTAACGCATTGTTTAATTCGTCAATTTATATTATTAGTAGTAATGGTAAAAGCTTGGATGGGATGATATTCAGAGACATCTGTCAAGGAGACTTTTTGTGAGGGGGACTTAATTAAATATCATTGATTTTTGTGCATGGCTTGTCGTCTGGAAAATGTTTTCATTTCTTAATGGATATACAAGTAAAGGCAAAGATAACGAACATGATGAATCTCGTAAGTCCTAAATATAATACAAACAAAAGTTGGACAAACACGGACCCCTGGACATACCAGAGGTGGGATCAGGTGCCTAGGAGGATTAAGCATCCCCTGTTGACCGGTCACACTCGCCGTGAGCCCATAGTCTTGATCAGGTAAACGGAACAATCCGTAGTCAAATTAGTGTGTGAATAACGGCTTAACAATTGTTATGAAACACATCAGACAGCATTTGACTCAATGGCAGGTCATATTAGTAAACTAATTGTTTAAACGACCATAGAATTTACGAAATACTGCCTTTAAACGTGACTGTTGAAACCCTGCGACACAATACTGTCTGTAAGTATCCTGCTCTGATTCAAAAGCTGATCGTACGCAGAACAAGCTTTTGCGTATCGAATAAGTTGAGACGACATACACACCATATTGCAGGTGATAATGGAATATTGCTACATAAATATGGGAAGTTGACGATGGAGAAGCTGAAATCGTCGCGTTTGTCATAAAGTTGAGTAGTTAGTTACAATTTTTTTCAGTGAAGATGTTAGCAATTTGAAAAGCTTTTAATAGATGGGATTAATTAGTAGAGACATATAACAGGGGGAACACTTTTTTTCGGAAGAAGGAATCGGTTAAATACATATATCATTGCTTGTTGTGTATAACATGTTTTCGTCTAAATAGCACTTCATTAATTTTGTTGATGGATTTCCAGGAAGTTCTTATCAATAGTAAAAGCTTGGATGGAATTGACATTCAGTGATCAACGGTGATATAATGGGGATGCGTGGGGTATTGCGAGAACGCTTAGTAAGGTCACACATTGACACATAGCATCAGATTATGCTGACAATACGTTATGGGTACTTGCGAGCATGCTGAAATACGATGATTTAAGTTGTTGTACGCCGAACTCGGCCGAAAATTTTGTGCATGCATAAAAATTTTCAGCATATGCCGACGTATTGCTTACACGTTAGGCATTCGTTAAAAGTACGCGACAGGTAAGGCATGCACCCGTTCACGCACGCCACAATTAAATTACTCATACGATGAGATACATCAGGTACCAGCAGGGCAAATGTGCAGCGTATGCGTAGCTTATTTCTAACCTATAAGCAACGTTCTTCTGACATCCTTGGAACTTACTGAGCGTGTTTAAAATGTGTGTAGAACTTATTGATCATGAACGTGTTTATATCTTACAGGTATCGTATTCGCCATAGTTCAGGGTTAGCTAAATATATTTGGTCAAATTCTATGTTCAATCATGGCGGATCTTGAGAAGCTGCCGATTTACGATTGTTTAAGTTGGCTCTTTCCTGCTATTTTCCTGATTTTTTTCCAAGGCACGTTTATCGATCGATGTTCACCTCAAAATGACCTGTGGTTTTATATGTTTTAGAGAACCTCCACTTTTATATATTGGACGCCACGTGGTCCTCGAAGTACGCTCCAACACGATATGCATAAGTTACACGCTGTCATTTGCTTGTATAAGTTGTGTTTACGTTGAGGATATGTTATAAGTTACCCATATCTTATAAATAGGTTATACATGTATATTCGTTCAGCGCATTAGAAGTAAAATGAGCATCCTCATGACTTTTAAATTCAGCTTCAGAGTGTACCAACGTATTGGACAATCATTTCATACATCGGAATAAGTTTTCTAAAACGTGATAGTGTACTAGGTCCATTAATTCATTATCATTTTGAAGCTCAGAAACTTGATTTAATCTGACACTTCTTCATGTTACCGGTAATTGATTCCATTAGTAACAACTGTATACTGATTTTGATGTATTTATTAATGTGATTCGACAGACCCCTTTCCTTTAAGGTTTCCGGGGGATGTTGACAGAAAGCAAACATTGTTCAAGTTCTAGAAAACGTCATTCATTTTCAACATCTTTAAACCAATGATATATATAAATATGATATATAAATTTATATCATATCAAAGTACATGTATATAATATAAATTGAACAGGAATGTTTGCTGTGAAAACTGACCATGCAGCCAATTTAACAAGACACAGTGATAGCTGGATGACCTGGGAGAAAACGGCCATAAATTTGGCTTGGTTAGGCTTTGCTGACCTTCACTCCAAGATTTCCCATTACTTTATCAATGTAGGATCAACTTACATGGGAAATGACATGAATGAGGTAGGTTGATTAAAAGGCAATACCTATATCTAGTGAGCATTCATTAAAATTATTACTTTATTCAACATCATTCTGATTCTATGCACGAGAACTCTGAACATGGTATTTGAGCGATGCTTGACTTCCTCATTGACAATATCTTTGTACATTTTGGTGATCAGGTCTTCCAAAAGTCTGATGGAATTCCCATGGGCACGAATTGTGCTCCTTTTTTAGTTAATTTATTTTTATATTCTTATGAGGCAGATTATATTTAAAAGCTTTTAGGAAAGAAACAATCTAAAGCTATGACCTTTAACGACGACGAATATAATTCGTTTCTAAACTAGAGATTTTTATTCAAATCTTGATATCAATTAAATTATGTATTAAATAGTTAAAATCAACGGAAAAAACATATAGTCATCGTTCATTATTTTCTGTGGGGGACGTTTCAAAAGTAGGCATGAAAAATGCGTAATTGCAAAGAAAATAATAGGAAATCTCCATTGCGCGATATAAAAGTTGATATAAAAAAAATTCTAAAATAAGTTTTAACCAAAACGAAGAATAATAGTAAGGACACAATAGGCTTAAAAATTATAAGGAAAAAAGTGTAGGTCATCGGCCAAAATCTTTCAGGGGGCTGTCTCAAAGGGTGATTTTTTGACAATTTTCACATGAAATATGTTGCCACAACGAGAGAATAAATAAGTATTTTCTACTTTTAGCGTCATATTTTTCCATTTTATAACTATATAGATTTGGAGAATGTCATTTTTCATATATACTAAGCATTGAATCATTGTTAATATTTTAGGGGCGGTTTCAAAACATGTAATATATATAACTGTCTTAAATTCAATGATTCAAATATAAAACATAGCATTGCGGCTTGATACGATGAATTTGTAGTACATCTAAAATGTTAACACTTCATTGTTATTATTATTTTCACAATTGTTAAACTTTCTAAATAACTACAATAAAGCATGCGTATTTTGTATTGAAAAGAGACAAAACAAATATACTTGTCGTCAGTTGGAAATATAACAATACTTTGTTCTTTCTGTCTTCATTAATAACAGTTTTTCTGTAGAAAACCATTAAAAACAAACAAAAAATAATTTTATTCCTTTGACAGTTTTTACATGTATTAATCTAACAATAGGATTTCTAAAACATTTCGTACATGTATTGAATGTAAGTGCATGTCAAAGTGTACACTGTAGGTAGTACATGTAAATGGTACTTGTTTACATGTATTCGGATACAAATAACTAAAGTTCAATAAATAAACAGCATTATTATATTTCAGTGTATTCTCTATATAAAAATAAATAAGATAAACCGACATTTTTGCCATATTACATGTGCCTCTTTCGTGTGACAAGTTTCTGCTATCTACTCTTGGGATAGAGTTCAAGCTATTCAACGACAACATCGATTTCCGCACAAAGCGGCATTGTGACGTCAAATACAAAGACCAGTGACATGTTCAACGTCACCACTATAAATAATAATTCATGATAAATATGTTGCCGTAGACTTTCAATAATTAAAGAATGACGATTTTTTTGTTTATCTATGAAAGTTGCATATGCGCGGTTTTTTGCGCAGAAGCACGAAATTTCGAATTTAGGTCTGTCGTCGTTAAATATTTAGATGGACGACGTTTTATATCTCAATAATAGTCATTTTCATTCATATGTTGATTTAATATAACCCAGTAAATTCGAATTGAAAGAAACTACAGTCTTGTACACCTGCTTCGAATTCGTATTTAGATATTTCAGTGAACATAGACATTAACGGCAAATTAACAACTTAACTTCATGACAAACGAGATAAGTACAACGTCTCCATCATCATATCTGTGTAGTAACACTCCATCATTGTCTGCATTAAGTGTTTATGCCTCAAGTTATTCGATACTCAAGAGGATGTGTGATCAGTTTTTGAATCAAGGCAGGCTACTGACAAACAAGTTGATGTTACAGGGGTTTGAACAATCACGTTTATAATAAGCATTTCGCCAATTCTATGGTCATTATAACAATATATTTTGCTAATGCAACCTGCCATTAGGTCAAATGCTGTTTGGCATGTTTCATACCAATTGTTATGTCGTTCTAATACACCGATTTTGTCTACGAATTACTCCTTTTACCTGATCAAGATAAAAAATTCACGGCGGGAGTGACAGGTCGACATTGGATGCTTACTCTTCCTACGCACCTGATACCACCTTTGGTGTGTCCAGGGTACCGTGCTTGCCCAACTTTTAATTTGTATTCCGAATAGGATTTATGAGATTGATCACTGTTCATTATCTGCACCTTTTTGTTTAACTTCCCTAAGAGAATATTTCAATCGCATTCAGATGTCACTAACTCGGAGATACTGATTTTATTTATCCTACGAGATTTATTGTGAATAGTTCAAAACAGAAATATATTCAAGACCGTTAGAACAAGTCTAAGTAATCATTTGTGTGATTATGAATTATCCCATGAGACTCTCTTTATAGGATTTTCCTTGATTGTACATGGTGTGGACAATCTGGGACCGTTCCTTTCATGTCTCATTTAAAGAAAATACTGCTGTATTTGCAGAATCAAGGCCAGGCAACAAGAGTGCAATACGCCAGCAGCGGAGATGATAAATATGATGAAGGAATAGTACAGACATCTAAAGTGAAGACCAGTAGCTATGATGCCAATCAGAAGTACCTGTATGTCAGCATGTGGGCAGTAAACAGGGTAATTACCTATACATGTACATGTATATCTGCATGTGTGTAGACAACACGGTAGCTATAGGTACCCACATGTCTTGATATCTACATGTTGGCAGTCAACAAAGTAGGTACATATGTACATGTGTATACATATATGTGTGGGGGTAGTATATAAATTTAGTACCTACATATTATAATTTATTATATTTTAATTGTTGCCTGGCCTTTAATATTATATTATAATAAATTTAGTACCTACATATCTGTATATGGGCAACCAACATAATAGGTAGCTAAATGTCTGCATGTGGTCAGTAAATATGGTAGGAGTCCAAAAATAGTACATGCTGGTTAGCAGTGTTTCTCACTTCCTTGTTAATAGAAGGAATGGATTTTACACTTGCTGGATGGGGTACCATTCATGGAAGTGTAACCCTGAGTAATAATGTGGCATCCTCACTAACTGTTTCACCTGCATGTATGTCAATGTGCCTGGAGAAACCTAGCATACAGCTGTAGTATGCATGTAATAATGCATTCATTGTCAGGTTGAGGGGATCCCGGCGCTACCAGGCATGATTTTACCTCTTAGTATATATACATGTATAGTCTGATAAAGTTGATTGATCAGCCTAATGTCGCATTGTTTACTTGGGGGTGTTTTGCATGAATATATAGATTGACGCAAGATGACCTGAATGTCATCTATTTTATTTGAATAAATGTAGGTTGGGTTGAGCAGTGCAATAATCCACTCCCAGTTTGAGAAGATCCCAGGAGGGGACCTGTATTTGATCCGGCGATGTGAGGCTGTGACTTGTGAGGGTCACTGTGTCTGTGCCCCCCAGGACAAAGTCTGTCACCTCCCACAAACAGCTTGTAATGACATATCCTCAAATAGTAAGTAGCCACTCGCATGTGCAGATGTCATATATACAATGATAAATGACCCTCTAGAAAGGCAACTCTTACTTCTACAATTGTTAAGTTCCATGTTGGATGCCTTAATTCACAAACAGCGGTTACACCTTTTTCATTAAGAAGTATGTAGTCATTCAAGTGGCAATGGTCAAGTATACAGACGGACAATGACCCTCTAAAGAGCAACTGTTTATTAGTTTGTAAGTTTTCTAGTTATCTATACATTCATGTCTGTATGTGTGTAGTCCACACGATAGCTAGGTAGCTACATATCTTGATATCTGCATGTAGGCAGCCAACAAGGTAGGTACATATGCATTGTAAAACACCTATTCAAATAGTGGTATATATTAGTCCTCTATTTTGTCTTTAAGATGAAAACAACATCTTGCATGTATACGACGTGGCTGGTAGTGGAACCGATGACGTTGATTACACTCCATCTAACGTCGTTTTACAGGGCCGCTGGGCAATTGTGAACAATTTTGGGAGCCCTCCACAGTGGTAAGTCATTAAATCACACCAAAGAATTTACATGTAAGAATTTACAAGTAATTCAAACAAAATTTATAGGTTTACTCAGCTTGCAGAAATCTTATTGACAACAGAAGCTCTTTAATGTTATGGATGAGTAACCTTCCGAATTACGTGGCAGTTCCGCACGTTTAAAATACTAACAAAAGAATAAATACCGTCTACATAAATAAAATTAGTTCAGCCTTGCATTACGTCATATTTCAAATCCAAGCCTACATTGTATATTACATGTAGAAAAACCTTTACAAAATTGCTGGATCCAGTAAACGTTCTACCAAGTCCTCACGAAAGTGTTGACGGTTATGAAAGAGAAACTTTAATTCTATTGTGCAACAACATATGCTAGAAGTGATGTAAATCAAATGTGGATTCTAAATAATTCCTATAAAGAACTTGTAAATTTGAAAACATGAAACCTTTCTGAAATCAACAACAAAGCGTATGACTTATCAACTCGTTGCACGACCATTCCGTACAAGGAATTAAAGGCTAGACTCTTCGACATTTTAGACAGTTGCTTCTTCAACAAAAATGGATAAAGGAAATATCAACTATTCAAAAAGTACTTTGTTAAACTCCACTCTGATTCTACGAACAAGAACTTTGAAATTGATGCTAAACCTATGCTTGAGTTCTTCATTAAAAATACTGTAGTCGTTAGTGATAAAGTCTTCCAACAGTCTGTTGGAATTAGGCTACCATGGACATGAATTGATCTCCTTTGTTAGCTGAACTGTTTTTATATTTTTTCAATGCAGAATGTATTCAAAAGCTTCTACATATCCGTTTTGTTCAATTCCAATCCAGCTGGACATCACCAATGCCGGTGAATGGCTGCAAAATTTAGGCCTGTACTTGGCACTTAGGGCATTTGAGCAGGGAGGGATCTTTATCGTGCCACACCTGCTGTGACACGGGACCTCGGTTTTTTCCGGTCTCATCCGAATGACCGCCCCATTCAGTTGCCTCTTACGACACGTAAGGGGATGCTGAGGACCAATTCTGATCTGGTCCCCACGGTACATATTAGAATTGTGTTATAAATGACCTTAGTAGTAATTCCACGTTTGGAAATCGAAGTTCCTTTTCAAAAGACGAAATTCTCTAAATCTCAATTTCAAACTCAATTGACTGGATGCATATGATTTCTTTACCTATTCTGGATTCCAAACTTCACAATCCCAATCACAAACAGATATATTCATCGCGGGACCCAGTTCTACCAAGCCCCTATCTTTATTCCTTACTACAAATTAACTGCTGTGATAAAGACACTTGAAATGTATTGCTCCACAACCGGTCAGCAGAGGATGCTTACTCCTCCATGGCACCTGATCCTACCTTCGCTTTTGTCGGAGGTCCGTGTTGCCTTACACTCGATTTTGTATATGTTTTTTGGATTATGATTACGTTTCACACGATGTTACCTTCGCCTATTTGTATGCAAAACGTCGAGTAAATTAGTAAATAAAATCGTAGGTGTTTATTTATTTATATATGTATTTATTACAAGGAGGTTATCAAATCCTAGGCGTTTATTCATTTGTTTGTTTGTGGATTTATTTGTCTGTTAGCAATTTCATGCAAAAAATAATGATCAGATCGTTTTGAAAATTGGTACAGAGACGTATCGTGGTCTAA
Organism: Ostrea lurida; assembly: GCA_903981925.1. Lineage (NCBI taxonomy): Eukaryota > Metazoa > Mollusca > Bivalvia > Ostreida > Ostreidae > Ostrea > Ostrea lurida. The sequence continues at coordinate 9,501 of CAJDSM010014851.1, forward strand.
GAAAGTTTCCAATAAATGTTGGTGGCGATCCGGATCCTGGATCCAGATAACTTTAAAGGGATAGTATCGCTCATTTTGGTGAAAAAATGTTCCTCACCCCAAATATTTATTCTTCTTTCGAATATAATTAAAAAAGATATATGAAATAATATTTCAATCTTAGAAATGACTCTATGTCTCAAAACCTTACAATAGGTATGACTATATATAGTAAATTGAATTTTGTCCAGGAAGCCAAAAATTAATGGGACATGTTTTAGAGCTCATAAACGTTTTAGATTTGAAAATAAATACATATAAATGCACAATTTGTTATTTTTAACAAGAAATCACTTTGTATAGAGTCATTTGGGCTCATTTTGATTCATTTAATTTTTTTTTGACAAATGAGCGACACTATCCCTTTAATGTAACTATTGCGGAGGTCAGAAGCCCCTGATAGCTCTTTCGTATTTGTTTGTGGATTTATTTGTCTCTTAACAACTTCATGCAAAAACTAATTGTTAGGTCGCTTTGGAACTTGGTACACAGATATATCTTGGTCTTAGAAAGCCCCATTAAATTTTGGTGGCGATCCGGTTCCAGAATACTTAAATGTAACCAAGACTGAGGTCAGAAATATCTGATTGCTCTTGCATTTGTATAGAGATTTGTTAGGACAAATTCTTTCGATTTCATACCATGATATGTGACTTTTGTATTAACCAGAACAGCAAGACCATGTTGGTTATATTTTTACTCAAGTATATCTGTGTTATATGAATTTGTTTTCATTTAGTTATATTGTGGTCCGTTTGGATTTGTTTGAAACCCCAATATGGGGTTATTTTTTACGGTAGTAATTATTTTGAAAATCATCACTGCTGATTAACGGCCGGGTTAAGGTAACCCAATGAGCGACGTGGCCCATGGGCCTCTGGTAAAATGATAGTTTTGCTTGAGTTTGTTTATTGATGAATGGGTCTCATTTTATGCATATATTGATGATAAGAAAACGTATCCCATATTTATGTAGCAATATTCCATC
>CAJDSM010014851.1:19062-41388 GCA_903981925.1 Ostrea lurida
TCACATTTCTTGTTATGTACACAAAACCAAACTATGAAACCCAGACAAAACCAAACCTGAACGAATACTATAATCTAGATTTGTTTATTTTTTAAAAACGACAATTTTGCTGAAACCTTCGTGCGCGGGTGACGTAAATGTAGAATTAACGTTTAGGCAGCCTAATGGTTAAAACAATTCAGTTGAGACATCTTGTCATACATATAGACTAAGCGGAAAATTGAAAACTGATTTTAAGATTTTATAACGTAAAATTCTGAAATTGAACAGAAAAAAAAATATGCGATCTCATTCTACATTTATGAATAATAAAAATTAGCAAATGAACGTCACGTTAGTCACACCTCAGCGATTTCACGTTTTTTAAACTCGTTGACAAGGAAAATTAAGTTTCACAAAATTTAGTACTTCGTATGTCCTATATTTTGGCATTGATGCAGGCTACACATTTTCGCGCATCGATCCGATCGACTTGCGCAAAATTGATGTGGCACGTATTGCCATATTTTGAGCAGTGCTTGCCTAGCAACATTTTTTTTTCGCAAACCCGCTTCAAGCACACCAACTGCACGCTGCATGTCAATTTCTTTAGCCACAGTATGACTTCTGCAGATTTTTGTCTTTGGTTGCTCGTTTTACTTTGAGAGAATCCTTAGAGTGAATGACGAATTCTATTCTCAACCATGTGTCCTATGACTCAATAAGGGAAATATTGCTCTGCTCATTTAAGCATGACTAAAATGAGTATTAACCACTGGACTATGCAAACACTCGCCTTATGCTTATTTAACCTATGTGAAATATCAGCAATGAATTCAAGAATAATTTATTTATTTAGTTATAAACACAGTTCTTCTTTTCCCATTAGCATACTTATTATGTGGACCGCGTAAATGTAGCGTTAATTTCCCCCACGCTGTAAATAACCACTTTACAGTAATTGCTTCAGTCAATTTGATGTTGTTTATAGCGATGATAAAATTACATATATAATATTTTTCAATTTCATACTTTGATTTAATGGTTTCCAATGTTCTTGACACAGATGTATGTAATCTACAGCCTCCCAACACCGATATCCACATCCACATCATCATGCTTTTGGCAATCTACGGGTGGATCAACACACCAGTAGTAACAGCTTTACTCCAGAACCAATGTCTGAGAATCCAGCCAGTGGCAGCAGCACTAATTTGACTGGTTTGGAATCCAGGTCGTTATAAACCTACCAATTATTATACATGATTGCAGCTTGTTATCTCTTTGTTTTGCAAGTATAGGTGGAGTTTCATCTTCACAAAATCTTTCAACATAAAACCTCAAAGCGCTTGTAATTATTTTTGTGGTATAATTGAAATCCGGTGTCTTTAAGTATACCAATATCATGGCTAGAGCTATCAGAGATTGCGGACCTTCGCCAAGTTTACATTAAAGTTTTAGATCCAGAATCGCCACCAAATTTTAAGAATCTTCTTTAAACCAAAGTACATCAAGTACCAATTTATAAAAACAATCAAACCTTTAGTTTTTGCAGTAAGTCGCTAACAGACAAGTTCACAAACAAGTAATAAATAAGTTGGTGTCTGACCCCACAACCCCAAACTTGGTATGTAAATACGTCAGAGTTTATCAAGGATGTATTTGCAAATAGGTCATAATAATGATCATAGAATTGCGAAATGCAAACGAGACTGTAACATCAACTTATTTGTCAACAGCCTGCCTATCTCTAAAGAATCACCATGCTTGCTATTTAAAATTTGACGATTGTAAGTATCAAATCAGTTGGAACATAAACACCGGGTAAACACATAAATGTTGATAAGGAAATATCGTTACATTACATACATGTACACGTAGAAGTGAAATTGTCGTGACAAGGGACCACCTTTTAAGATCATATCGATTAGACCGAGATTCGCACGTAGCTCTTTGGAACCGAGTGAGTCATTCAATATCTATTTTAACGTCTTTAGTGTTATAGGCCATTTTGTTTAACTAGAAAATAATCTTAAAATTTTGGAAGTACGACCAATCTAATTAAGACACTTCAATTCCTTCAATAATACAAACACAGGTGGCTATATGATATATTTGTAATCAACAAATCTTAACCCTGATGAAATGTTGAATGATGTCAAAAGCTAAGATTGGCCTGTCACACTTTGGTTGACTTGTCCGAGATGTCTCAATACAGTATAGCCCGAGCGACAGTGTGTTAGGGCAACACGACCTACCCGACAAAAAGCGAAGGCAGAGAAAAAGGGCCAAATGGAGGAAGTAAGCATCCGCTTCTGCATGACAGGCACACCCGCCAAAAGCCCCTTAGTCGAAACAAAAAAGTACACGGATACCGTGATACAAATCTGTAGTTACCCAAAATGACATCTGAACAAAGGTATGAAACAAATCGAGCTTGGATGAGCTGACTGATATACTTTCGTATAATCTGTCGCTTCGACTTTTAACAAGGCAGGTCGAAATAGATACGCCGACACGTAATAGAAATTCGCGCAACACTTGGACGACTATTAAAGATAGCGAGATTTCAGTCGAATAGGAAGTTGTACGAGTTTACATAAAGTAATACCAAAAAAAACAAATCGTCCAAGATATGAGATAACATGTAAGCTCTGCTGGACTTATGATAATAATAATATAAGCCGTTTGACAAATACTCTCATGTGTAACAGAGTCGCTAGTTCCAAGCGAATATTAGATTTATGGTATCCTCGCAACTTTGTTCGTTTCGTATAACACATTAATGTTAAAAAGCAACTAGTATTAAAATTCTAGTCGCTTCAAGTGTTATGTTCTCCAGAGAACAATAAATGTGTTTAGGTATGTTTCGAATTATTCACCAAATATCAAAAAAGATTTCTTCCGAATTTGTCGAACCCGACATTTGTTTTAATGCGTTCTCGGAATTATTTGTTGTCAATATATTTCTTCTAATAACTTCCATTATCTTCAAAGCTAGTTTTGATATATTGATGAATTTGAATTTTTCTTTCTGAGATTACATGGGAGATTTAAATGGTGTCTTAGTATTTATGGTAGAATTAATGTTCAGTCTCACAGTTATGCTCTTAGCTATCGATCCGCCTGATGAGGTACTAAAAAGACAAGGGTTTATCCGATTTTCATAATTAGATCAATTTATGTATTTTCGTGGATCCAAGTCAATTATCTTCTGTTTCGTGATTTAGCATTTGTGTGTGTTCAAAACTCAAGTTACAAAGTAACGATATATGATCATGTATTTGTGCAGTCTCAGATCACCTTGTACTAGAACATTTTTATAAAGAATTTACTGTTTTCTTTCTCATAAGAAACTCAACTTGAAACTGCGATTTTTTTGAGAAATTCATAGATCTGAAACGGAATTGATGCAAAATGATAAACCAAGACGTTAAAATATAATTAATACCTCTCGTTTTGAATACCCCCACCCCCCACCCCGAAAATACAATGTAGTGCCGTAATAAATTTTGTATACATTCAAACGAAATACCAGAATTTCAAGATGAAGTATTAATATTTTACGATTCCTTAGTTATAGACCTCCAACATCAGAATATAATTATTGTAGTGTCTTTATATACGTAGTGAATTTTTATTTTTCCCTTTTAGTGACCTTTCGGTCACCGTCTTCTCGCACAAAAGTTTTCACTTTTGCTATTTTAGCACGATATCAGGACAGAAATCTTAACTAGATTATGTTATATTTAGAAAATCTTCAATTCTTTTTCATTAGGATAGCATGCATAGCTCTTGTTGCTCAGTTGGAAACGTGGCCGGGGGCTCCTGCCCTGAGTTCAATCCTGTTTTATTCAGACTCAGAGAGAAGGAGAAGAGATTGAGGTATGGGAGAGGAAGAAGAGAGAGAGAGGTGCGTTGTGAAGAGGGATGAGACGAGAGATGGATAAAGACAGACTTGTGTATAATATGAGAGAATCTTAAAGACACTTTATGCTAGGCAGAGGATGGAAGATGTAAGGGTTGATGGAGAGAAGACTTCGGTTACTCGAACTTCCCAGGTGTTCGAAAGCGGAAGAGTGAGTGGAGAGTAAGACTAAAAAAGGATTGAACTACAGGGAGCCCCAATCTTTCAACTGACAACAGAGCATCATCATTATAATGGATTTTGCTAAAACTTGTGCCTGATATCGGGCTAAATATGCAAAAGGAAAACTTGTCAGAAAGGACAAAGTATAAAAGGAATAATAAATTCTCGTATTAGACATCAATTTTTCTATTTTGGATAACAAGGAATCGTAAAATAATTAATACCTTCATCTTGAATCTGTATTTCTTTGATGTAACAAAATTTATTACGCACTACATTGTATTTCGGGGGGGGGGGGGGGTATTAAAACCACAGTATTTTAAATATATTTAACTTTGGTTTACATTTCATAATCCGTTTCAGATATGAATTTCTCAAAAATCGCATTTCAGTTCAAACGTATTTAATGTTCTAGTCAAAGGGACGAATGACTATGAATAATCGTACATGTACTTGATTTGAAACTCCACAAATGCTTCACAAACAGAGATACATTGCTGGATCCAGAAAAATTATATCAAACCCTTGTCTTTACCCCTCACACAAATATCAACAGCTTTGAAGTGGAAGTTTTAAATGTATTGTACAACAAATATTCGAAACGCATAAAACAAATGTGGGTTCCAAAAATTCCGAAGAAATTTTTGATATTTTTGAAATTTAGAAACATACCTAAACATATGTCCCTGAACACTCCTCGCGATAAATTTTACAGTTTGCTTTTAACATATTGTATCAATCGACAATTAGGCCAAAATCATATTCGCTTGGAACTTGACTCTGTTCCATGGAGAGTTTTGTACAGGTTATTTGATAAGTCAAAGCTACATGTAGTCCATACTTGGATTTTTTGACACCAGATATAGACTGAATATCTCGTTTAAAGTCGTCATTTCGCAAATTCTACGGTCGCTATCATGACCTTGTTTGCGATTACAAATTATCACTAAGTCGATTTGTTTCATACCTTTGTTAGACTGTCATTTTTGTGCTATATTTGACAACGGGGAATCCCGTGTACTTTGTTTCGACTAAGGGCTTATGGCGGGTGTGACCTGTCAGCAGAGGATGCTTACTCCTCCATGGCACCTAATCCTGCCTTCGCTTTTGTCGGAGGTCCGTGTTGCCCTACACTCGACTCTGTATGGACACCAAATCCAAATGGAGGACCATTAGCTGACATATTTTTATATTCAAACGTGTTTATAGGAAAGGAAAAAGTGTCTTAGTGTGGTCGTACTCAACATTTAAGATATTGACAAAACCTAAGACGTAAAAATAGATATTGATTGCTCATTCGCCAAAGACTGTGCGAATCTCGGGTCTATCGGATATGATCTTAAAATGGTGGTCCCTTGTCACGACAATTTCACTTCTACGTGTACATGTATGGTAATGTAACGATATTTCCTTATCAACATTATATGGTGTTTACCCGGGTGTTTATGTCTCAACTGATTTGATACTTACAATCGATCAAATTTTAAATAGAGCAAGCATGGTGATTCTTTAGAGATAGGCAGGCTGTTGACAAATAAGTTGATGTTACAGTCTCGTTTGCATTTCGCAATTCTATGATCATTATTATGACCCTATTTGCAAATACATCCTGTGATAAAACTCTGACGTATTTACATACCAAGTTTTGGGTTGTGGGGTCAGACACCAACTTATTTATTACTTTGTTTGTGAACTTGTCTGTTAGCGACTTCATGCAAAAACTAAAGGTTTGATTGTTTTATAAATTGGTACATTGATGTACTTTGGTTTAAAGAAGATCTCATTAAATTTTGGTGGCGATCTGGATCTAAAATACTTTAATGTAAACTTGGCGAAGGTCCGCAATCTCTGATAGCTCTAGCCATGAATATGGTATACTTAAAAGACAACGGATTTTCAATTATACCACAAAAATAATTACAAGCGCTTTGAGGGTTTTATGTTGAAAAGATTTTGTGAAGATGAAACTCCACCTATACTTGCAAAACAAAGAGATAACAAGCTGCAATCATGTATTAATAATTGTAGGTTTATACGACCTGGAGTTCCAAAACCAGTCAAATATAGTCGCTGCTCACTGGCATGGATTCTCAGACATTGGTTCTGGAGTAAAGCTGTACTACTGGTGTGTTGGATCCACCCGTGATATTGCCAAAAAGCATGATGATGTGGAATGTGGATATCGTGGTTGGGAGGCTGTAGGATTACATACATCTGTGTCAAGAACATTGGAAAATCCATTAAATCAAAGTATGAAAAATGAAAAATATTATATATGTAAATTTTATCATCGCTATAAACAACATCAAATTGTACTGAAGCAATTACTGTAAAAGTGGTTATTTACGCGTGGGGGAAATTAACGCTAATTACGCGGTCACATAATAAGTATGCTAATGGAAAAAAGAAACTGTGTTATAAACTAAATAAATAAATTATATCTTGAATTCATTGCTGATATTTACACATAGGTTAAATAAAGCATAAGGCGAGTGTTTGCATAGTCCAGTGGTTAAATACTCATTTTAGTCATGCTTAAATGAGCAGAGCATGAATTTCCCTTATTGAGTCATAGAGACACATGGTTGAGAATAGAATTCAGTCATTCACTCTAAGGATTCTCACAAGTAAAACGAGCAACCAAAGACAAAAATCTGCAGAAGTCATACTGTGGCTAAACGAAATTGACATGCAGCGTGCAGTTGGTGTGCTTGAAGCGGGTTTGCGAAAAAAAAATGTTGCTAGGCAAGCACTGCTCAAAATATGGCAATACGTGCCACATCAATTCTTGCGCAAGTCGATCGGATCGATGCGCCGAAAATGTGTAGCCTGCATCAATGCAAAATATAGGACATACGAAGTACTAAATTTGTGAAACTTAATTTTCTTGTCAACGAGTTTAAAAAACGTGAAATCGCTGAGGTGTGACTAACGTGACGTTCATTGCTAATTTTTTATTATTCATAAAATGTAGAATGAGATCGCATATTTTTTTTTTCTGTTCAATTTCAGAATTTTACGTTTATAAAATCTTAAAATCAGTTTCAATTTTCCGTTAGTCTATATGTATGACAAGATTGTCTCAACTGAATTGTTTTAACCATTAGGCTGCCTAAAGTTAATTCTACATTTAACGTCACCCGCGCACGAAGGTTTCAGCAAAATTGTCGTTTTTAAAAAATAAACAAATCTAGATTTATAGTATTCGTTCAGGTTTGGTTTGTCTGGGTTCATAGTTGGTTTTGTGTACATAACAAAGAAATGTGAGTGCTGCATCTCACTTGCAACTCAACAATAGATATACATTAAAAGTGGAAAATAAATTTTTAACTCAAAACTTTCTTATTTCCCTTTAAGTATAAATTTATATTTTGCAGGTCAGATTTACTACAATAAGGTATATGGTGTTGATAATGTTGGTTACAAATCAACTGTGGTGGTGTCGGATGGTGTGGCCATTGATCTTACCCCACCAGAACCTGAATATCTCTTCCACACTGGAAGCAACATTTTGATGAATCCTTCCTTTGAAATAGCCTCAAATACGTTGCAGTCATCAGATGTCAATACAACCGACGTCTGCAACATCACCGTAGATTACCAACCCAGTAGTTGGAATCTATCTTCCTCAGGATGCGTTGCAGTAGTTTCCTCCAACACGAATTTGGCTAGGGATGGACGGTCATTTTTATTCATCAGGGGAAGTATGACGCAATTTATTAATGGGCTTGTGGTTGGTGGACTGTACAGAGTAAGCTTTTTCTCTAGTCATCTTTCCATTAGCAGTTCAACACTGTCAAACAAAGAAGGCTTCATACAACTTGGAGATAAGAGGCACGTTTTCCTTATCTACACCAAAGCTTACAGAGGGGATGGCAATGAAAACTCTCAAGATAGGGAGGAAGTTTCATGGCACAAACATACATTTTATTTTACGGCAGTGGAAACATCTACTAACTTTGAAATAGGCAGTGCAGATGACAAGACTGGAATATTTGTAGATCATGTGGTATTGGAGCATGTAGAGAGGGATAAGAACAATGGAACAAATGGTTTACAAGTGCAAGCCCATGTGGTTTCTATACACGAGTGGGGCTCCATTCATGGATCTTGGAGTTTTGTGGAAGATGTAAGCTCTATCACGGAGTATCTGTGGGCTATAGGTAAATAATTTATGTCTATTTCTAAATGTGTTCTTAAACTTTCAATTCAAATTTCTGACATTTTTCATACCTGTACATATATTCACATAATTGAACTTGAAGTAGAACTTTACTAGGTTGCATTCTTTTAATGAAAAGCTGCTTTTGTATGTGCCAGCTGTTGACTCCTTATCTCTTTCAACGCAACCACGACATTGTTTTCTTACAATATCTACACCATTGTTGGTGTCCCATCACAAGAAAGAATCTATACCACATTGTGTTTTTGGTTTACCCCCAAATATCTTTGTACATGTATTTCAAAGGGGAAAATCTCATTTTTTTCTGCAGGATATTGCCTTCCTAATTTGATAATTTGTAAAGTTAAAAACTTGTATATTCCAGGTTTCACAAGAGGAGGAACTCAGCTACAGAACTTTCAGAGTGTGGGACTATCAAACTTTGGTTTTAATTCCAAAGTAACTTTAACGCACAATTCGTATATTTACGTTACATCTGTAGCCAAAAATTCTGTTGGTCTGCAAGGTGTTTCTTACTCGGATAAAATTCTAGTGGATCTTACCCCACCCGTCATAGAGACTGTTTTCGATGGAAGAGGTAAATATATGTATATTCAAATCGGCCTTCTGATAATTTTATTATACTACTACTTGTGTGTCTGTTTTACCAATGTATGTATCAGATTGCATGATTAAGAGTGTTTTCACTGAGAAGTTCTGATGTTGCAGGAGACGATGAAGATTTTTGGAAGGAAAATACTGTATATGTCAACTGGAATGTTAAAGATACTGAATCTGGATTGGACTATTGTGAATGGGCAATAGGTAAGTAATTGTAGAAGTGTGAAGGAATGGAGCAAAAATTACTAGTGTTATTGTTATTGGGTCTATTAATGAGTACCGAGAGATGAAAATCTGTAAAGAAATGATTGGTTGATTGTGTATTGTATTACGCACCGCTTGATAATTTTTCACTCATTTGGAGACATCACAATTGCGGTGAAGGGCTGCAAAATGTAGGTTTATGCTCGGCGCGTAAGGTCTTTGAGCAGAGGGGATCTTTATCGTTCCACACCTGCTGTGACACAGGACCTCGGATTTTACGGTCTCGTCCGAATTCGAAGGACCGCCCTATTTAGTCGCCGTTTACGACAAGCAATGGGTACAAAATTGCCTGTGAGGTAATTACTAGTATATATCACTTCTCTTTCGTATTGTATTAATCCTCAATTTCCGAAACAAAGCATACGTGAAGGCAATTTCCATATTGTGATCGCGAAATCGTTACTAATCAGCACGTACTTGCGTAAGGAAGCTCATAGTATGTAAACAGAGCGACAGTTCTGGGATATTTGCTATAACAAGTCGATGTAATACAATTTCCGGATATATATTCTGGATCCGTTTGAATAATGTTTGGAGCAACTTCTTACTTGCGTGGTATGGTATCTAAAGGAATGTGGGCAACCACGCTAATACGCCGATGATTGTCAGTTAGTTGGTGGGCTATAGCACGTATAGTTTGAGTATGCGATTGCTGCAACCACTTTTCATTTACAAGATCTTTACATCGTTTTGAATATAAACATTGTATTAAATGTAATCATAATCCCCCAAAAACATATATACAAAGTCGAATGTAGGGCAACACTGACCTCCGACAAAAGCGAAGGCAGGACCAGGTACCATGGCGGTGTAAGCATTCCCTGCTGACTGTTCACACCTGCCGTGAGCCCTTAGTCGGAATAAAGTAAACGGGATTACAGATCGTCAAATCTAGTATGAAAATGACAGTCTAACAAAGGGTGTAACAAATAAGCAGTAATTTGTAATCGTAAACAAGGTCATTATAGCGACTGTAGAATTTGCAAACTGGTGACTTTAAACACGAAATTCGTATATTATCAGCTGATAACCCGCATACGCCTGGCCTTTTTCTTACAAATAGAGCCTAGCATGGGAAGTATTGTTTCGGTGTTCAACCATCACAATTCGTTTGATAATTGTGAATTTTGGCATATAATTTCACGCGTCAATTATAATACTTTTCGGTTTTAGCAATGAAATCCCTTACCCTAGTTGCGTACTGAATTAAAACACCAGTAAGGAATTGAAAAATAGGTGATACTTGTAACACGTACCGATTATGCCTAGTTAGTTGGGGAATAGATTGAAATTGTACTTGAAAATTGGAAGGGGAAAATTGCAATCCAGGCGTGAAAAGTTATGTTTAATAAGGAGTACGAATTAGTGTAGTAAAGCATAATTGAAATATACGCAGTGGGAACTGTACTTAAATCTGGACCGTTAATATACGATATAAGATATAATGTGAATGGGACAAATTATTGTATCTTTTTAGGATATCAAACGAAAGGCATTGAAGTGCAGGTTTTTGAGAAAATTAAGATTGAAGATAGAAAGGCTTTTAGAGATTTCGATGCAAGCATACTTCAAGGAAAGACTGTATACTCGACGATACAGTGTGCGAACAAAGCGGGACTGTTGGCCAGTGCATCCTCTGATGGCGTGACAATTTATGATCAGCCGCCCTCCATGGCTTCCGCCGTTGTGAGGACACTGCCATTGTCTGTAACAGAGTACCCAGCCTTGGATTTCTATCAGAGTGTAACCAACAATCTGCGAATGGTATGGAGTGGCGTGCAGGATAGGACTGGAGTACAAGTGTACGAAGTAAGTAAAGTTTTGGATTTTCAACTTAATTAAGTTAATGGATGTAAAGCCAGAGGTAACGAACAGTGGTCGATCTCGTAAGTCCCAAATAGAATTGACAATAAGAGTTGGAAAAACACGGACCCCTGGACACAGTAGAGGTGGGACCAGGTGCCTAGGAGGAATTAGCATCCCCTGTCGACTGGTCATACTTGCTGTGAGCTCATTAAACTCAATACTAGTAATCCATAGTCAAAATCAGTGTGTACGCCTTAACAATTGCTATGAAACACATCAGACAGCATTTGACCCAATGGCAGGTCATACTTGTAAACTGAATCATTATAACGACCATAGAATTTGCGAAATGCAACCTTTAAACGTGGCTGTTGAAATCCCTGAAATCCCACAACTTGTTTGTAAGTAAGCCTGCCTCGATCTAAAAATTGAACATACACAAAACAAGCTCTTGTGTATCGAATAAAGTTGAGACATACACACTATGTGAAGGTGAGGATGGAAATATTGCTACATAAAAAATAGGAAGTTGACGATGGAGAAGCTGAAATTGCCCCGATTGTCATAAAGTTGAGTTGTTAGTTTGCCGTTAATGTCAATGTTCAATAAAATAAGCAAGAGCTTGTTCTGCGTATGATCAGTTTTTGAATCGAGGCAGGCTTTTACAGACAAGTTGTTGTTGCAGGGTTTCAACAGTCACGTTTAAAGGCAGCAATTCGTAAATTCTATGGTCGTTATAACAATATCGTTTACTAATATGACCTACCATTGAGTCAAATGTTGTCTGATATGTTTCATAACCATTGTTAAGCCGTTTTTTACACACTGATTTTACTACGGATTGTTCCGTTTACCTGATCAAGACTATTGGCTCACGGCGGATGCGACCAGTCAACAGGGATACTTACTCCTCCTAGGCACCTGATCCCACCTCTAGTGTGTCCAGGGTCCGTTGTTTTTGTATTCTATTTGGTACTTACGAGATTGATCACTGTTCGTTTTCTTTGCCTTTACATTGTGACATTTTCCCCACGATACAACGCGTAGACCTGTTCGTCATGACGTAGTTAAGTATTGTGACATCACATACTTGAAGTGCACTGATGTACATTTATGTAGAGCACTATGACTTCTTCGGGACGCCTTAACTACCCTGTGTAGAGATTTCTTCTTTTAATGTAGATTTTTAATGAATTCTGCCTCATAAGGTGTCAGCTAATAAAGGAGCACAATCTGTGCGCATTGGAATTCCAACAGACTATTTGAAAACCTGATTGCCAAAAACTAAAACGATATTGTCTATTAGGAACTCTAGCATTGTCAACTTCAGAGTACTCGTGTGTAGAATCAGAGTTGAGTTTATCAAAATGATTTTTAGAACGGCTGCTTACTAGATACGAATATTTCCTTTTTCTATTTTTGTTGAAGAAGCAACTGTCTTTGTAGTTGTCGGCGATCGGGTCTTGCAACGGTTTGATGCAATTACCATAGGCACGAATCGTGCTCCTTTCTTAGAGGACCTATTTTTATATTCTTTCAAGGCATAATTCATTAAAAATCTTCTACATGAGAAATCACTAGCTGTGGCATTTAATTCAATATTTCGATATAATGAAGACGTTTTGTTTTATTGACATTTTAAAGTATATTTAATGCCCTAAATTCTGGTTCTCCTACAAACTAAGCAGAAAATTCATAATGTTTTACTGTTCTACAAAACCATCAATGGATATTTGCCTCAATGTAAAGGCAAAGATAACGAACAGTGATCAATCTCGTAAGTCCCAAATAGAATACAAAAACGATAGTTGGGGAATTATATTGATGATCTAATTGAACCTTTTAGCCCACCTACTTATTTCTACAAGTTAAGGGCATACGCAATGTACATTTCACAATTTTTTTTCTATCTCCTACATTGAAGACTTCCAATGATAATAATAAGAGTTACAGGAAACGCAAACATCATTCATTCTCTTCAGAATTATTTTTTGATGATGAAAACATAATTATACAACAACTGACAGTGTACATGCATGTATATGTACTGGTGCATTGCATTTGCTTTTTCAAAGAGAGGTAACTCAGAACTCAGGTATAAATAATTGTGCAAATTAAATTCTTCATCATCTGTTATTTTTTCAAAAATCCAGGTAATATAGTCTGATTTTTTTCTCAATGAATATCTAAGGATACTATAATTTTATATTAAATATAGTTTTAAAAATTATATACAGATAACGAACGTTGCGTGTGACCTTAAAAACTAATACCATTCAATTCAAACTTCCTCGAATTAGAACGTCATCCCATATATAAAGATCCCTTCTTTCCACTGTTAAGCAATGGGACAGCCTGCCTGATGACCTTAAAATGCTTCTTGGATATCCTCATGTAAGAGTTTATATTCCTATTTCTGTAAAAAAAAAAAAAAAAGAAGTAATTATTGAAATTATCGATTTAATATAATGCATTGCCAACAACGAAAGAGGTCACGTAACTTGAAAGCAGATATATATCGTCATATTTGATCAGGTACTCCAATATGTACAAATTGTATTGACCAAGGCCGTAATCAGGGGGGGGGGGGGGGGGCCAATATGATACAAATTGTATTGACCAAGGCCGCGTAATTCAGGGGGGGGGGGGGTTGGGGTTGCACTGGGTGCATATGATCCCATGAAAATGCTAAAACCTCTCAGGCTCCGGGGGCTTCGCCCCTGGACCCCCTACTTACGCCCGTTCTGGACCAACTGCGAGTCTCCAGATCCCATGAAAATGCTAAAACCTCTCAGGCTCCGGGGGCTTCGCCCCTAGACCCCCTACTTACGCCCGTTCTGGACCAACTGTGGGCCTCCAGACCCCACGAAAATGCTAAAATATCTCAGCTTCCGGGAGTTCGCCCCTGGAACCCCTACCAAGACTTGCCCTAGACTAGCTAGGAGGCTTAAGGAGCTCCAAGATCCCTTGCCTTGGCCTTGTGCACCCCCCCCTGGAAATTCCTAGTTACGGCCCTGTTGACTCCTTTGGAAATGCTTATCATTACTTTTTTGTTTGTCCAAAGTATACATATTGTAGAAATACATTGATACAAGCCATACTGGAAATTACAAATGGCTATGATCAACAACCTACACATGAATGTTAACTTATTATACGGTAGTCCTGAATAGCATATTGTTTAATTAAATTTGGACCCATGATGAATATTATCTCAATGCTCACATTTACACCGAGTTTCAAGTCAGGCACCTGTATCTATATCTACCATACACAGGTTGCACTTACCTGTTTTTGGAATCCCGAGCTCTCTCCGATTTCTAGAAAAATCCTCAACGTGGATTGCCAGTTGTGTTATAGAGTTGTGCGTTATATGATGTTCATCACATCACGACCAAAGTTTTTATTACATTTTAGATTTCCATAAATAGTAACAAGTACAATCTGGATAAGCAAGGGCTCTTATTCCCTGATACACAAGAGGTGCTTTTCAGTTCTCTGGAAAATGTGGATCTGGGCACGGGAGACGTAAACGTTACTTTACAAGCTACCAACAGACTGCAAGAAGATAGCAGGCCTCTTCTCTACAACCTAACTATACACACTGCTAAGCCAGTCAAAGATGGCAAGTACAAATGTTCACAATAATGGATTTAAAACAAAAGCAATCATAGTCCTTTGCCGTAGGTATGACTAAAGTAACGTAAAATGTTGTATAGGCACATGATTAGTTTCCCCAGTGAAGCATGTACAGATTTTCTTTGTTCGCTTTACTGTACATGTACATTGTGTTTTTCCTCCATTTCTAGCATCCAAAAAACTGTCTGTTACATGGCATAGTGCCAACAAGGAATTTGTTGTATCTTGGGATGGCATCTTTAGCTCCCAGCATCCTCTGCGATTTGAAGTGTCAGCGGGAACCTCGCTGGGCGGGAGCAACATCATACAGTGGCAGGAGACACGTGCTACCAGTATTACATTCAGTATGCCAGGATCTGAAACCAATACTTCGCGACTTAAGGTTTTCATGATTGTCCGTGCTATAGCAGCAGGTGGAAGTTACGATGATATACAAGGCTCCATAATCTTACCAGCATAAGTTTTATTTGTCACATGTCAGAAATATTCATATGTTAAAAGAGGATTTTTTTTTTTTAAATATACTTTCGGGTTTTTTTTCATTCTATTAGTGAGTCTTGTGAATTTTTACTTCATCGAGATTTATTTTTATGCTAACAAAAATGTTATGTTAACATTTTAAAAAAATATTTTGATGAGAATCCGTCCACAGATTTTATGTCTGGTCTGTAGTTGTTTATTTATTCATTCTCTCGTGCGTAGCTTTAGAACAAATACGATTTAGATATGTAAAAACTATTTAGGTCGACCTAAATACAGAATTCATTTCCACATTTTTCAATGTTTCACTGATGACACATTTGCACAAAATCATGTGGGTCACCAGAGTCGCACAGGTGACCTATTGCAATTGATCTTCGTCCATCGTCGTGCGCCGTCCTTTAACGATTTTACATTTTTATCTTTGTTTTAAAAAATTTCAAGGCCCATTGTTTTCATGTTTGGTTTGCAACATCTAGAATGAGTTGAAAGTAAATAGTGAAATATATTACAATTGTACGTACATGTATGTATCTTTCCAACCGGTCGCGGTGGCTCAGTGGTAGATCTCGTCGGCCTTCTGATGACGGTAGAGGTCGTGCGTTCGAGCCCTGTGCTCGGCCGCGTCAAACTTAAGACGTGAAAATAGGTAGTGATTGCTCCTCGCCAAGAGTCCGGTTTTAGAAGTGAGAATCACGGGTCTTTCATATTGACCTTAAAAACGGTAGTTCCCGTGTCGCAGGCATGTGTGGCACGCCAACAGAACCCTCACTGCTCTAAAAAGCCATGAGTGCCAAGTAATACGTCTATAAATTTGCAGCCCTTCACCGACAATGGTGACGTCTCAATATGAGTGAACTATTCTCGACGGGACGTAAAAACAACAAATAAGCAATCAATCCATTCCTGAGAGCCTCTTATGGGCATGCTCAAATATGACTAAAACCCAAAATTTTCAAAAACCTTGAAGTCTTCTCTATTCCCCTCATGCATGGTTATAATATCCTTGAGGCCATCTACCAAAAGTATGAAATTCATAGCCCTGAACCCTTGGGCAGGGCCAATATCATCATATAATGAACGTGTATTAAATCTCGGAAAAGCTCTACTTCCACAGATGTGAGAGATAAACTGAATGCATGGTTATGATGTCCATGAAACCATTTGGAACCCCCAACTTCAGTTGTAAAAATTTATGGTCCCTGGGTCAGTTTCAGGCCCCAGGTTGGGGCCAATTTGACCATACAGTAAACATGTATTAAATCTTACAGAATATTTTTCTTTACTTCCATATATAATTGCGAAAAACTAAATCAATGATTATGAAGCACATGAATCCCTCTACTTATATTGTGAAATTTGTGAACCTGGTGATTTATATGTTTCAATCTTCTAATTTTTTACTTCTTGTGTAATTGAATAGGGATTGTACTTATATTTTGAAAGATGATAAATATGTGGACAAAAGACTCCATATTGAGGCTTAAATGCAAATATGGGACTCCCTGTATGTGGTATGATACTCATGTGACCGTCAAGGCCGATGGGCCTCCTGTTTAGAAGACTTAAAGACATTACCAACTTAGCAAGATAAGACTTTATCAGTTTTCTTTGTGTATTTGAACTGAAGACGATTCAGAAGTATCTGGTTAATGAAAGTTGACAAATCATTTGAATTGGCGGCAAGCATATACTGTGCCTTGCTGAGATTTTGTATTTAATATCATGAATATGACTTTGTACATGGAAACAGTACACAAGTACAAATCATGATTTTCATGGAGCTAATGAAGTCAACCAAACAAACTGAGTCAAGGAAATATAACTGTTTTACGGTATTTTCGATATTACATGTAATAACAGGAAGTGTCGATGGTACATGTAACAGTTAGTTGTTGTTTTTGAATTAATTACATATGATGCTAACTTGATTCCACTGATATACATAAATCATTTTAAACTCTGAAATCCGGTGATGTCGGTTTATGTCTGTGATATTTTTTAAAATAAATAATGTTGTGCGAAAGTTTATTTTCTAATCTCGTTACATTTTTAGAAAAAAAATCATAATAAAAATACTTTCTCAAATGAAATTGGTTTCTTTTTTTTATTTGTTGAGGACTGTGAATTTGCGTCTAATTATTTAGATGTTACAACTTAAGGCGATATCCACCCTCTACGATTTCATGCTTCACTAGGTTGTATGGGTTCGTTAAAATGTACCTATATAACATCCTTGTTGACTAGAACGACCAGTTGTAAGTCCTATATCGTGGTGGTGTAAACTGAGTGGTCCGTAGTCAAAGTCAATGTAAAGAACGGCATACCAACTGTTAGGAAACACGTTACATCCTACCTGATTTATTTCCAAATAACATCATATAAAGGCAAAGATAATGAACAGTGATTAATCTCGTACGTCCCAAATAGAATTCAAAAGAAGTGTTGGGCAAATACGGACCCCTGGACACACCAGAGGTGGGATCAGGTGTCTTGGGGGAGTAAGCATTCCCAGTCAACCGGTCACATGAGCCGTTAACTCTTGGTCTTGATAATGTAAAAGAAGTAATCCGTAGTAAAAATCAGTGTATGAAAAACGACTTAACAATTGCTATGAAATACATGAGACAGCATCAAACCCAATGGCAGGCCATAGCGGCAAACGTTATAACGACCATAGAGTTTGCGAAATGCTGAAACCTCCGCCACAACAACTTGTTTGCAAATAGCCTGTGTCGATTCAAAACCTGATCATACGCAGATCAAGCTCTTGTGCATCGAATAATTTGAGAGACATACACACCATATGCAGGTGATGAAGGAATATTGCTACATAAATGTGAGAGGTTGACGATAGAGAAGCTGAAATCGTCCTGTTTGTCAAAAATATATATGTACAAAGCAGGCAAGGAAGATTCTGTGGTGTCTTTTATTAGCTCACCACAACCGAAGGCTCAAGTGAGCTTTTCTGATCAAAATTTGTCCGTTGTCTGTCGTTGTTGGTTGTCTGTCATTGTTCTCGTCAGCTTTGTTGTCGTTCTAAACTTTTCACATTTTCATCTTCTTCTTTAAAACCATTGGACCAAATTCAAGCAAACTTGATACAAACCATCCTTGGGTAAAGAGGATTCAAGTTTGTTCAAATGAAGGACCTGACAAAGTAATATATAGGGAAAATCTTTAAAAGAACCATTGGAACAGATCTAGAAGAAACAATATTTACCTCAAAGCTTCCTGGTATAGAGTAGATCCATATTTGATCAGATCATATCCCCTAGGGGTAGGGTGGGGCCACAGTACTAAGGGGATCAAAGTTTTGTATGAAATGTTCTTTTCCAGAACCACTTGGTCACTTTTAAGAAGTGTGAAGGGAATTCAAAGTATGTTCAAATGAAGGACCATCAAAGGAGAGATAATCACGACATTGCAAAAATAACGTGACACAGTCAATATTTCTTGAACTACTCGTATGTATTTAAGATACAGCTTTCATTATACATGTATGTATATAGATTGCTTATGGCACGATTTTCATTTTATAACATGAATTATGGTCCTGTGACCTTTAGCTTTACCAGAACAGCAACGTGGTGTTGGTCATATAGGTGTTGAGGCATACCTGTATTATGTAAATTCATTTTCAGTTATGTTATGATCCTTTTGGCAACAATATGAGGTGAAAATTTTCACAGGAATAGAGATTGACGAAGATTCTATTTAAAATCACCATTGCTGAGACAGGGCCAAGGTCACTCAGATGAGCGATGTACCCCATGGCTAATCACTAGATTATATGAATAGTTCCTTTTTCCATTTTTGTTGAAGAACAACTGTCCTTAATGTTAAAAAGTATCGTGCGGAATGGTCGTATAAAGTGTTGAAAAGTCATGTTTTGATGTTGATTTGAGAAAGGTTCTAGGATTCCAACCTTATTAGAAGTTCTTTAAAGTTATTCAGAATCTGTGTTTGATTTACACCACTTCTGGCATATGTTGTTTCACATTACGTCTCAAGCTGTCAATATTTTCGAAAGGAGTAAAGACAAGGGCTTGGTGGAACATTTACTAGATCCAGCAATGTATCTTCGTAAGGTTTTTTGTGAGGTTTTGTAATCCGGTATAGGTACTGTACATGTAATTCATAATCGTCCGTTTCATTGACTGGGGGTATAAATGTGTTTAAATGATTTTGAAGAATTTCGTCTTTTGAGTAGGAGTGAGTACGGTTACCAAATGCGGAGTTAATACCAAATTCGTTTAAAATGCAGTTGTAGTAATAATCCTTACAGACAAAGAGAATATTGTTACAAGTTTTGTCAGCTGGAAACAAAAATATTCTTCTTGTAACCTATCTAATTATTTGCCTCTTATTGATTTGTGATACTAGTATATGATAAATGCTTTTCAAAATCTCTTAAAATAAGGAACTTTTTCATAATATAAAATATATAATCTGAATGACTTTGACCTTTCCGAAAGGACCTGAGTAACTTTTGTCTGAAAATGATTTGGCTGTTACTTAGTTGTGTTATGCTGACCCGTGGGGGTCCGGGTTAGAATAGGTACCCAGCATCCCCTTGCGTGTCGTAAGAGGCGACTGAATGGGGCGATCATTCGGATGAGACCAAGGAAACCTACATGTAGGTTCCGTGTCACAGCAGGTGTGGCACGATAAAGATCCCTCCCTGCTCAAAGGCCCTGAGTGCCGAGCATAGGCCGAAATATTGCAGCCCTTCATCGGTAATGGTAACGTATGGTCCATGTGAGTAAAATATTCTCGAGTAGGACGTAAAACAAGAAATAATCAATCAATCAATAGTTCTGGAATATATGATCAATACTTGCTCAAAAACTGTTAAAATAATGCACTTTTTCCTATATTGATTGATTGATTATTTGTTGTTTTCGTCCCGTTGAGAATATTTCACTCAAATTGTGACGTCACCATTGCCGTTTTTAAGGGCTGCAAATTTTAGACCTATGCTTAGCACTCATGGCTTTTAGCAGTGAGGGTCTTTTTGTGTGTCTGCAACATGCTGCGCACACTGGACCTCCGTTTTTAAGGTTATATCTGAAAAGCCCGTGACTCTTGGCGAAAGAGCAATCACTGCCTATTTTCACGTCTTAGGTTTGACGCAGTAAGGTGCCGAGCATGGGGCTCGAACGCACGACCTCCCGATCACGAGGCGAGAGCTCTACCACTGAGCCACCGCAACCGGTGCGACCGGTCCTAATTTTTCCTATACAGAAGATATATGTTTTTAGTCATCGTGACCTTTGAAATGATCTTGGTCCAAATGTACCCTGTTTCAAGGAATATTTGTGATCAATTATAATGAAATCCGATTTAGGAGGTGGGAGCTTACATAAACAAAACAGTTAAAATTAGGAACATTGATGGTTTGAGTGACATTGACTTTTCCAAAGTGACATTGGTTCACAAGCCCTTATCTCAAGGAACATATGATATGAATTGTATTTGTGATGAAAGATTTAGGAGATATCAGCTCGAACGGACGGACAAAAAGAGTCGACGGCGACTAGTAGTAGAAAATGTTCGGGAAGCATAAGAATGTATCACACGCAAAGCAAATTCTCGTGTATCGAAGCAAATATGGGACGAAGAAAGAACCGAAATTATCTCGAATTTCATTATAAGTGATGTCGTTAGTATCCCATGGACAACTATGTTCAATGAACTATCCAAAATATGGAACATTTGTGAAAGAAAGTGTGCTGTGTTTTTTGACAGATTAATGAAAATGAGTATTGTTGAATGAAAGACAAAACGTCCTCGATCCATTTAAATGTTGAGTTGAAGGATACAGCAAGACTCTTCTCTTCTCATGTAGAAACTCTCGAATGAATTCTTCTTCATAATATTGCATGAACAAAATTTTAGTATCTTCGTTACTTATTGTTTTCCTATGGTGATACATCTATGGTGGCTTATTTGTGCCACTTTACATTGGCGAACACTTTTCCTTCCGAAATAACGAATCGGCGACAAACGAAAAGGTTCATTGTTGGTTTGTTTTACGTCTCGTCAGAAAATATTTCACTCCTATTGAGACACCACCAGTAGTAGGTGAAGCACCACAAATCAAGACCTGTGCTTAGCGGTCAGGATGGTAGCAGTAAGGTTCCGTTAGCGTGCTAACGTCTGTCGTGCAATGTGACCTCCATCTTTAAGTTCTTATCAGGAAGACCCGTGATTATTACTTAAACTAAGTGTCGAACGTTTGGCGAAGGGGCTATAACAACCTCATTTTCGCAAGCCAAGTGTCCGATTCGCTTACTCTAATCTCCCCTTGGCAGATTTAGTCGAGTTTCTAAGCCTTCAAAATATCGTGTTTTGACTTCCCAAGGCATCCAATCAAATTGCGTCATTCATACCTGTTCGGTTTGAGTGAGGTCTGGTATTGTAGTCGGCTTTGCCATTGTATTTTGCCCATAAACCAAAGACGTACAATTTTTGGAGAAAGATTCTGAGTTTTTGACCAGTTACTAGAGATTATCGATTATGTGTCGCACCCAAATGATGACAGAGGGCAGTGTATCTGTTGAATGTACTGGAATAGACTGAACAACATCGGAAAGATTGAGCATGACATAAAAACCAAAGTAGAATCGTTAAGATCAGAAAGGCAAGTTTTAATACGCGATTTACGCCTGAAAGATAAAGGTGATATAAGCTCGCAACAAGTATGTACACCTAAACAAAAAAAAAACACCAGCAAACAATTGTTCACTCGAGTGTTTCCGTCAAGAGCGATAACTCGTATTGTCCGTTAGATGGCAAATCAGATTAGAGTAAGCGAATCGGACACTTGGCTCGCAAAGATGTAACAACCTATGCTAAGGTCTTAGATTTGACGTAGTCACGAGCGGGGCTCGAACTCACGAACTTTCAGCTGCAAAGCAAACGCTCTAGATAACAATTTTGACAAGGGGTGCTAATTACTCATAAATACCAGACCCCACCGCTAGTGTATCCAGGGATCCATGTTTGCCATCTCTTATTTGTATTCAGTGTAGGAAATATGAGATTATACATGTACATGTATCTTACACTTTTTCATACCTACCTTCGTTTTCGCACATTCCGTAAAGATTATGCAAATGTTGTTAAACCAGATTCCCATTAGCCTCTCTATCTTTTGAACATACAATCCTGTTGACAACTTTTTTCGGCGACTTGCATTGTACAACAAATATTGTTCTTGTACCCAGGACGACGTCGTCAATTATTTGAGTACCTTAAAGGGGCATGGACACGTTTTGAA